>PVJH01010357.1:0-74080 GCA_004026705.1 Nesogale talazaci
TTAACAATCTGAAATGAGGCCCAGGACCAGGTGTTCCGGATATGCTTGGGTGGGGGTCGAGTTAACCCGGGCGTAGGTCCTGAGAACGTTTACTTTATCTTCGGCCAGATGACCCCGATTCCCTCCTCCCCCCACTCCAACTGCAAAAAACAACATGGCTGTGGCATAGTCTGACATAAGCACATTTTACCTTTACATTAACCTGTGGTTACCAGTCAAAGTCACGACCACAGCGCACCAGGATGCCCAGATATATGGAAAGGGACAGATAATTCAATGTTAAATATGTTGAATTTGAGGGCTCTGTGGGACAATAAGAAGGGAAATCACTCAGGTTCAATGGCATGCACTTTAGTAGACCCATTTCAATTTGTGACTTCTCTTTATGAGCAAAAAGAACTAGACAGTCTCAGATATTGCCACTGAGTCCGTACTGACCCACAGCAACCCTAAAGGGCAAAGTACAACTGCCCCTCTTAGTTTCCATGACTATGAATCTTAAAGGAAACAGACAATCTGGTCTTGTTAGCACAGAGCAGTTAGTAGGTTCAAACTTCTGATCTTGTGGTTAGCAGTCCAACATATAACTCGTTATGCCACAAGGGCTCCTTAATTGAGAGACAATAGAATTCATTATAGATTATATATGGTCAAGGGTCAAATGGAATGCAGTCAAAAAAAGATGCATCTTTCCAATGACTATAAAGCAGTATTGAGCGCTGAGCCCCAGTGGCATAGTGGTTGAGTGCAGGACTGCAGCCCACTGGCTTGGCAGTGCAAATCCAGCAGCAGCAAGGCTGGGTAGCCCCCACGACCACCAGAGGGCAGTGATTCCCCCCCCCAAAAAAAAGCAGTATTGAAATGGTTGGTTCCAGAGCTTATGTGAGACAGCATTAAAAGACTGTGTCTTGTGTTTTACATGCCTATTTAGAACTTCCTTATATCCCCCCTCTCCCCCACCAATCTCTTTTCATTTGTTATTCGTTGTGTCTTACTGAGGCAGATTAGCAAAATGAACTTCATTTTTTAGCTGTTGAATGACCTGCCTCCTTCCTCCTCCCATCTCAGAAAGTCTCACACTCTTGTACCCAAGTTCTGGACACTACAATTAGTTTAGACTATTCTTTAATATAGCATATGTTTTAATATTGTTCCTTTTGATGTTGCCATCTGAATGGTGTAGTTAATCTTGGCATGGTAACCAGGATGTTATAGTCAATTTTGGTAGTGTTTCTTTTATGATAAGTAATGTACCTTGCAATGGATGCCTACTCTTCTTAAAGTTACCAGATTATTATAATCAAAGCTGTACACTGTAATGCTCTCTAACCCTAAAAGAATAGTAACATTAGTTTTGTCTTCTGTTTCTATCCACACTTGCTTAAGTCTTAGACAAAGGAGAAATTGAGGGTTGGTTTTGTTGGAGTTTTTTTTTTGCCTTGAAGGATGGACTGAAATGTGGACTTGGGACTGCAATCAAAGAATTGCTTTTAGATTCTAGCTGTCTGAGTATAACTGAATAAAGGCCAATCAAAATTATCGAGACATTATAGGGATTGTCATTTATTTGAACCATATATTTATTTGCAGCATTACCAGGTTTTTCTCTGGAATCCATCCATCTTTTTTCTACAATTCTAGTCTTTTGCTTTGACACTAGATTTTGTAAATGAGTATACCCATAGAGTAGTCTAAATGAATCACGGTGTTCCAAATACAGTGTCCAAGTGGACTCTAAAGTACACTTTTGTCATATTAAGAAATAAAGTAAAAGTGTGGCAAATTAACAAAGCGAGATTTGTGCTCCATCAAATTGTCACTGCTGAAATAAAGTGACTCAAGAACAGGGAAGAGGTAGAAAAGGAAGAAGCGAATGAGAAAAAGGAAGTGCTGGGGAAGCTGGATTTTGATTGACTCCATTGAGGTACAATAAAATCATATAAATATGATTGGTTTTTGATGATCCAAGTCAGCTCCCGGGCAAGAAATCCAGATATGCCAGTCCTCAACACCCAGCAATCCGATAAAGCAAATCTTTTCCCAAGGATTCACCGTCAGACCTATAAGGGCAATTTTGTTCTAAGAACCACTTGCCCTGGAGTCAATTCCAACTGATGTGACCCTTCTTGTGCCTTAAGTAGAGCTGTGCTCCACTGATTTATGCTCAAGGAGAAGTTGAAAATAGAGAGGGTCTGAGTTCAGAAAATAATTGGTTTACAGATCCAAGCTTTACTTCACATTAAATATATGACTAAAGACAATTTATTTTCCCTCTCAACTATAAATTTTCTGTGTGTAAAAGAGTGACACTAATACTCATCTTCTGACATTACTTTAAATATTCCATTAAAATGTGTTTAATTCCTTTAAGGTGGACTTGGTATGTTGCACATAACAGGCCTGCACAGTTTCAACCACTTCTCATTTACTTCCTTACAGGGATATTCTTAGAATTAAATAATGTGTTTGAAGGTACCTGGAAACTGCAAATTAGCTCGACAATCCCACAAAGATGTAATATCGCTTTAGTGATTCATGCAAACAATGAAGCAGCAAGATGTTTGAAAAAATTTAACTAGGTACATATCTGCACGATTCTTTTTTTATTTGACATTGAGAGTAACTTTTAAAAAATCACTGAATAATAGATTGAAGTTCTAAATATTCTAAATATAAAATAAAATTGAACTGCATTCCCAGGAGTATTTTCAATCACTACAAAATGTGATCTAACTTCAGCATATATTTTTTTAAATGAAAACCATATTTGACTTTGAAACTGTGCTGACTGAGAGAGAAAAGGCAGTGTTGATTAGAATTCTTTCCCTAGATTTTTTAGATAGTCACATTCTACTCTATTTCATCATAGCTTTATAAATGCGTCCTTAATCTGTGTGTACGTGACCTTCAAACTTCAGACAAAAGTGACTCTGAACCCATGTTCTCTGATCCCTTAGGATAGCTATTGCAAAAAGTCCACACATTTATGAATCCACTGTGTTCATTATGTATTAATTACATAATATGCCTCACAAATAGATGTGTTAAATGTTATGGTCTGGGATTAAATATTATGAGCTGAGATGAATAAGATGTCATCTCAAAACATTTATATTAGAAAGAATTTTTTCTTTCAAGTAATGGAACCCAATGCAAACTAAAAATGTATTTATGGGTTCCTATCTATTTATCTATGGATAAATCCAGACATGAATAGGTTTAGGGCCCTAGCCATGAAAATTGGGGATCTATGGTTTTAAATATTTCAGATTTATCTGCTTTCTTTTATATTTATTCCATGCATACTCCATGCGTGTAGAGGCAAGAATATCCTTGCTAGCAGCTACACCTCCCAGTGGCAACACTCAAGGGTTGTGAGGGAGGCAAACCATACTAGATGACATTGTAACAGGGGTGGGTCACCAGAAAGATCATCTATAAGTTTTTGTTAAAAAAATTTTTTGCAAGCATAACATTGTGTGTTTATTTTCCTGATATGATTGCTGATGACAAATGTATGCATAAGCAAATGTGGTGAAGAAAGCTGATGGTGCCCAGCTATCAAAAGATATAGCATCTGGGGTCTTAAATAAGCAGCATCTGCGTAAACAAGCAGCCATCCAGCTCAGAAGCAAAAAAGCCCACATGGATGAAGCCCACTATCCTGTGTGACTACAAGGTGTTGAAGGGAATCTGTGTCAGGCATCAAAGAACTAAAATTATATCATTATAAGTGAGGGGGAGTACAGATTGGAAACCCAAAGCCCATGAATAGGTAAAGTGACCTCCTCTTACAGAAGGGGTTGCAGAGAGGAGATGAGTCAGTTAAGGTAGAGTGTAATAACAATGAAATATGCAATTTTCCTCTCGTTCGCAAAAGCTTCCTCCCACCCACTATTATGATCCCAAGTCTACCAGACAAATCCAGCTAGAACAGGGGATGTACACTAGAACAGGAAACATGGGGAATTTAGGATAGATGATCCTCGGGACTTTTGGTGGGAGTGGTAATACTGGGAGGGTGGAGGGATGGTGGAATAGAAAGGGGGAACCAATTTCAGGGATCTACATAAAACCTCCTCTCTGGGGCACGGACAACAGGGAATTGGATGAAGGGACACATTGGACAGTGTACAATATGAAAAAATATTAACAATTTGTAAATTATTAAGGGGGTCATGGGAGAGGCAGAGAGGGAGGGAAGGGAAGTATGGGGAGCTGGTACTAAGCGGGGGACTAAGCGGAGGGAGGATGTTTTGAGAGCGATAATGGCAACAAGCGTGCAAATGTGGCTTGCTTACAATTGATGTATGTATGGATCGTGAGGGGACTTGTATGAGCCCCAAATAAAATGATTCTTTTAAAAAAGGGCGGGGGGAAGAGGAGCTAATACCAAAGGCTCAAGTGGAAAATATTTGTATATGAATATGGCATTATGTGTACAAATATGTTTGATACAGATGATGCATTGAATGTTATAAGAGCTGTAAGAGCCCCCAATAAAATCATTGGAAAAGAAATTTTGCAGTGTTTCAGCAAAAGTTTATTATTTTCCATCAAAATGTTCCCACAGTTGGTTATAACAGCAGAAACCTTTATCCTAATTCCAGTATATGATCAATATACCTACAAGGCTTTTTGAACTTTCTTTTTTTTTTTAAAAAAGTAATATCAGTTGGGACTTAATACATATCAAATCTTTCCATAGTTCGAGCATATCAAGCAGAATTGTAGAGTTGCTCCCATAGTCAGTGTCCAAACATTCTTTTTCTTCCTGTACTCCTTAACATTGTATGCCTTTTAAAAAAATTAAATTTACTTTTAATAATCAAGATAATTACTTCTGCTGGAGTGTGTAATTGAAGAAATCTGAAATGAAATAAAATGTTATCTTCTATTTCCATGAAAGCTGTCTGTCCTATTTCAACTCTGTTTATGAGTAAATCCTTTTCCAATGATTCACTTCCTATAGCATTAGCAGGTTTTTTTTCTTCTCTTCAAAGGTAATACTGGAATTTGAAGAGTGGGAAATAAAATAGATTTATCTTGTAGTTCTCTGGAATCCCCCCACCACCCAAAAAAGAAGTTTCCATTTGTATGTCATATTTGTTTCAAATGTATTTGATCACTATGGTTAAATACATTCCATCCAAATGATGAAAAGTACAATTAGCACATTAGGCAAGGTAGGGTGTTTAATTTCAGATGTTAAGTCAATCATATTATCAGTTTTACTTGCTTGATTGGTGTCTTCCCTGAGACCTCTTGTCCGCCTTTATTCAAAAGAGGAGACCTCAATCCTTGGACTTGTATATTTAAACTGATCTGAGAGTGATATTGCAGTGAATCTATGTGTTGTGTAACTTATAAAGTAATAGCCTCCCCCCAATAAATGCAGTTAACACATAGTCTAAATTGGATAAAATTTCAATCTCTAATTAATTGATCTTAAAATTAATTTTCATTAGTCAATGAAATATGATGGAGACAAATTTTAAATTATTAGTTCTGATTACAGAGGGAACTGTAAGATTGCACCATGTCATTCTGGAAGTAAGCTATTCAGTTCTGGTCTTTTTAAGCACTCCATAATTGGAGATGGCAGGTTTCCAAAGAAAACGAGACCTCTGTTTATTACCTTGATCACCTCAGCAGTGCTTCATGGTCTTTTATTCTGGAAAATGGAATCACTGTATAAAGAGGGATGAAGGTAGATGGCATTTTAGCATGTAGGCATCTTTCTATGTTCTTTTGGAAGATGAACCACCTTGAGTTGACATGTGCTCACATTAAGGTCATTATTGAATTTATCCATTAACTTATCAAATACAAGGCAGTCCTCAAAGCCACCTCCATCCTTGGGTGGTATAGTCAATTCCATATACTCATGAGAAATGAATTGTTGACAGTAATCAAAATAGTGTTTCTTCATGAGGTGGCCTCTGACAGTTGAATAGACTCCATAACAACCTGCAACGAGGTCACAAGCAATGTCTGTAGGAACCTTGTAAGATCTCAGCCCATTAGATGGTCCACGTGGAGAGACAGCGAGTGGGAGAAAGGAATACATGAGGAAGAAGGAGAGGGCCAGAGAGCATCAGACACTGACAGTTGGGAGAGTGAGAGCAGAGAGAAATAGAGGAGAAAGCTAGGGGGTAAAAGACATTTATGGAGGTCTAAATATAGGCATGTACATATGTAAATATTTATATTTGACCATGGGGAATAAATCTATGTACATATATAGGTTTAGTATTAAGGTAGCAGATGGACATTGAGTCTCTGCTCAAGTACTCCCTCAATGCAAGAACACTTTATTCTAATAACCTGGCATCCCATTATGCTTACCTCCCCCACATAATCCCTGAAGACAAAGTAGGTACATAAGCAAATATGGTGAAGAAAGTTGATAGTGCCCAGCTATCAAAAGATATAGTGGCTGGTACATTAAAGTCTTGAAGACAAACAAACTGCCATCTAGTTGAGAAGCAGCAAAGCCCCCATGGAAGAAGTATACCAGCCTGTGTGATCATGAGGTGCCTATAGGATCAGGTACCAGACATCAAAGACCCAGAATAAAAGTCATATCATTGTGAATGTGGAGGGATGCGGAGTTGAGACCCAAAGCCCACCTGTAGGCAATTGGACATCCCCTTGCAGAAGGGTCTCCGGAAGGAGAAAAGTCAGACAGGATGCAATATAGCACCGATACAACATACAACTTTCCTCTAGTTCTTTAATGTTTCCTCCTCCTCCCCCCGCACCCTCTGCCAATTCTACCTTACAGATCTGGCTAAACCAGAGCATGTGTGTGGGTACATATAAGAACTGGATACACGGGGAATCCAGGACAGATAAACCCCCCAGGACCAATATTGAGGGTAGTCATACTAAAAGGGCAAGAGAAACATGAGGGGAGAAAGAGGCAACCAATCACAATTATGTACACATACCCCTTTCCCAGGGGAGTGGACAACAGAAAACGTTGGTGAAGGGAGACATCGGTGAGTGTAAGACAGGAAACAACAATAATAATTTATAAATTATCAAGGATTCATGAGGGAGGGACTGTGGAGGAGGCAGGGGGAGAATGAGAAGCCGATACCAATAGGGCTCAAGTAGAAAGCAAATGTTTTGAGAATGATGATGATCACAAATGTATAAATGTGCTTGAAACAATGGATGGATGTATGGATTAGGATAAGAGTTGTATGAGCCCACAGTGAAATGATTTTTTTTAATTAAAGGGGCCTGATATTTGAAAAGCTGAAGAATATTGTAACAAGGGGACTTTTGTGAAATAAATGAGCGAATAACTGAAATTTCTCTCTCTCAATTTAGATACTTACTGTGGCAAAAGTATAATGTCTTAGATATGGCTGTGGAACTTCATTAGTGATCTCTCACTAACTCTACAAGTTTTCTTGACCCATTAGGTGAGTTCACAAAGCATTGCCTTCTTCACAAAACAGGCAACAGTATGAAAAGAAACTCTTACAAAGGATATTTTCAGCAAGAATGTTTTTTTAACTGTCTATTGAGGTGTTTATTTCTGAATTGTCTGAGGTATCCAGGTTAGTTGCTTAAATGGTGCATTTATGAATTTCCTCACAGCTCATTTAAAATTAGTTATGCCTTCCACATATGAAGAGTTTTCCTCTTTCAGCATTTCTTTCCGTGAAATAGCTTAGCTAAAAGTAATTTCCTGGGGGACTGAGCCCCGGTGGCGTAGTGGTTGTGCGCAGGACTGCGGCCCACTGGGACGGAGGTTCAATTCCAGCAGTGGGGCTGGACCTCCTACTCCCACCCCCAGAGAGCAGTGATGCCCCCCCCAAAAAATAAGTAATTTCCTGAGGTTGATTACTCTGTGTTCTAACTGGGCAGAATTATAATGGTTCACCTGTTGCACTATTATCTCCTTCTAGCTACCTGGATACTCATCTTCCCATGGAAGGAAGACCCAAAGTGTCCTAACAAACTACTTTATGGATAAGTCTTTATGGGAGTAAACATTCCCATAACAAACCCTATTTTGATCACTAATTCCGTCAGCAATGTGAAGTCCTGTGGCTTTATACCCCACATAATCCTATATAAATTACACACTAGTGTCTATTCATGAACCCATGCCTCAATCACACTACAATATTTAGACCCCTAATTCAGGCAGTTCTTTCAAAACAAACTCTTAACTAAATAGTTCATTTCCAATGGTTTTACTTTGTATTATAGAGGATCCTGATAGAAGTTTAACTTTTTGAAAGTTTGATTGTTGGGTAAAATTAATTTAAATGATATTTGCAAAGAAATACCCCAAATTCATTTACTTTCTTCTCCCTTTTCTCCCTGTGATTTGACAGTTTTTTTCTTAAATAATATTACCTTTCTTAAGGTTTGCCTTTGTACAGTGTTATATATGCTTTTAGTTCTATGATTTTATTTGAAGACCCAAAGTGCTGCATTTTGTCACCCAGTTCAGTTGGTCGGTGCTCTTTAGTCAGTTCCACCTCATAGCACCCTCTGTACGAGAGCATAGTTGTGTGATGTTTAGAGCACATTGCTGCAGCCACTGGGTCAATTCATCTCCTCGAGGTTCCTCTAGGGAAGCAAGCATTATGCTCTTCTCCAAGGACTGGTCTGATACCATGTCCTAAATATGTGAGTTGAAGTCTCGCCATGCTCACATCTAAGGAGCATTCTAATTTTATTTCTTTCCACACAGACTTGTTCATTCTTCTGGCCATTCACGGTATATTCAATATTCTTCATCAGCACCACAAATTTAAAGTCATCGATTCATTTGTGGTTTTCCTTATAATACATTAATCATCTTTCACGTGTATGAGAGGCCATTGAAAATACCATGGCTTTGGATCAGGTAAACTTTATTCTTCAAAAGACATCTTCTCTATTTAATGCTTTAAAGAGGTCTTTGGTAGCAGCTTGACTCAAGGCAATAATACATCATTTGATTTCTTGACTGCTATTTCCATGGGTGATGATCATGGATCCAACATAAAATCCTGAACCCCTACAATATTTTTGTCTGTTATGTTGTAGCTTTTAGATTTTTTCAAAAATTTTATTTTCCTTTTGTTTCACATTTTTTAATGCAACAATTGAAATATGGGTGGGCACATATCATTTATATCATCTGCTGCTTTCATCCCTGTATGAGGGAAAATCAAAACATTGCTATAAAACATACAAACTTTTATTAAATAAATATATCAAAATATGAAAACAATAGTATAAAGTCCAGTTTTTCTTCCAAGGAGTTGTTGGCGATTTTCAACTGTTGAAGTTTTGGGGGAACATAAGAGTGTATCTGTTGAGGGGAGGAGATGGAGTCCAAACTTAAGGTGGAGGTGGAGAGACTGAGGATGCTCATGGGAACATTAGATGGGGAGGGTTTTCAGTGGTGTGCAGCAGGTGAAAAGAATTGACCCAGGGTGTCTGGGCTATCCCAGGAACCCAGGCCTGGTGCCATGCAATGCTGGGACACTGAATTACGGATTTGGGGGCACATGGAATGCTCCAGAGGCCGCATCGGTGAGATCCCACTGTGTGTACTGGACTCTACCCCAGACACACTTGTAACCTGAGGACTTAATCTGGAAAGCACATGTTCTTTTAGGAAGCAGAAGATAGCTGTCCCAAGAGCGATATAATGTTCATTGGTGGACAAACAAGGTCTTGATGCATAAACACCCTGTGTGCCTTATTAAGATACATATTATTCTAGAAATCCTGGGACAGCCATTCTTTTATGTTCTGCTTATGCTCATGTATATTGGCGTGTATTTCATGGGTGCACTGCCATTGTGTCACCCTCTTGAAGCTTTGCTATTTCCTTCTCTATTTGGGGGTAAATGAAACTGAGAGAAGTTGTGCCTACAGGGAAAATTTATGTAACAAGGGTTTGGGAGGAGGGACTATATAGAGGAGTCAGGGAAATACGGAGATGATATCAAGAATCCAGGATAGAAAAGTATGTTTGTAGCCTCATTAGGGAAGCAATCATACAAGTATGCTTGTCACAATTGACCTATGAAATCAGACGACATATGTATTAATTTCCAAGTCACAGTAAATTAAAAGAATGAAGGAATTGATCCAGGAATGACTTCTGAGCTCAAACTAAATCTGAGCTCCAACTTAAGAACAATTAGTTCTTAAATCATGGCCCTGCTCCATATTCACCTAAATGAAATGCTCACTGAAGATAAGTGTGCTACAACAAAGTGTGGTGAAGAGAGTAAATAGTGCCAGACTATCAATTGGAATAGTGTCTGGGGATCTTAAAAGCTTGTATTCAAACAAGCAGGCATCTAAGTGAGGAGCCTCTAACCCTACCTCCCCAACCACCAAAGTCTCCACTTTTCAATTTATACAACATCAAGATATGTTTCTTTTGTTTGTTTGTTTGTTTGTTTGTTTGTTTTGGTTTGGGTTTTTTTTGGGGGGGAGACATCACTGCCTTCTGGTGGTGGGAGTACGAGGCCCAGCCTTTGCTCCTGTGAAGCTGCTGCTGGAATTGAACCTCCATCCCAGTGGGCCGCAGTCCCACGCACAACCACTACACCACCAGGGCTCAACCCCAAGATATGTTTCTTTTTTAATGTTCTTTGAGTTTGGGGAACAAATGGAAGTCTAAAGGGGAAAGATCAAGGTTGTAGGGGAGAGGAGGTGAAACTTCCAAGGAAACTTTTTGGAAGACGGTTCTTGTTGATCCCCTCGAAGAATTTTCAGTCCATTGTCATGATGGAAAGAAAAATTCTCTCAAATTTAAATTTTTAAAGACTTTTTCTTTTGGGGGGGGCATCACTGCTCTCTGGTGGTGGGAGTAGGAAGCCCAGTCTTTGCTCCTGTGGAGATGCTGCTTTAATTAAACCTCTATCCCAGGGGGCCACAGTCCTGCAGACAGCCACTGTGCCACCGGGGCTCAGCCCTAAAGGCCTTTTCTTAATACGTCCCTGTGAACATCCTGTAACTTCAAGAAAATCTATCAAGATTACACCTTTGGAAAACCAGAAGACAGTCACCATAGCCTTATCTTTTTTCTTAACCTTTGGTCCTGAATTGGGTAAAGACTTAGAGAACAGATAAATTTCCCACTCAATAATTCATAACAATAATTCATGTTACTAAGAGCAACTCCCATAACATAAATCACTTATCCCACCTCGTCCCAGTCTTTCCTGTTTTTATTTCTCCTTGTTTTGTAATCTTTCTCAATGTTATCCTTTGATCTCAAAAGATTGACTGTTCTCTGTGTGAATCCTTCCATAGTGTTATTGTTCTCCTCATACACATGGCTAATGTATAGTTGAAAATTGAGCTGGTTACTAAGTTACGTAAGGAACCTGAAGGCATACTAAGGGCCGTCGTGTTAGGGGTTCCACAGAGCTTTATCCAACCATTTAGCCTCGTCCCTTTAGGATTTTCAGTTTCGTTTCACATTGTTCTCCCACTTTCTACAAACCTTCTTATGTGCTCCTTTTCAGAGCAGTTGGTAGTGGAAGCTGGAGATCGTCAAGTTCTTCTGTGTTAGGGCAATGGAGACGGAAATTTGCATGATCCATTAGTCTGATGGAGTAATAAATGTCATATATCTTCAACTTTCTTCTCTCTTCTTTCCTCTGGACAGGTAGAGACCAAGAGTTACAATTTAGGTAGTCACTCATGAATTTTAAGACCCATGTTGCTACTTACCAAAGTGGGAAATAGAACATTGTCTTTGTGAACTATATTGTGCCTTTGTGTTGCCTGAGACCATGGTCCACAGACACAACAGTCCACTCCTTCTAGGCATTTGTTTGCAGGAGAAAGACGTGGCTTTGGACTCTCATAAAGATTTACAGTCTGGGAAACCCATAGGGGAAGTTCTCTGCTGTCTTACAGGGTCATGATGAATCAGAGCCCACTCGATGACAGTGTGTGAGTGAGTGAGTTGTTAGCTTATGTGCAGAAGGTTTTCATCCTGGGTCAACAATGGTTGGATATAAACTTGGGCAAAAGTGCCTGGTTGGGAACATTATATAGAGCTTATTCCCATTCAGTGTCTAATATTAAGCATATACAGCAAATGTAAATACACATGTAAAAATACACTTGGTTAATACACCCATGAGCATACTCCCACTGTCCTTTCCACACCCATTCTACCTGCGTGTCTATCCATGTGCCTGATCACAGATTACCATGATTCTAGGCTTGTGTATATAACATATTTATTTCTGTGGCTTTTCATTCAAGTACTCCACCCAGCGTCTTCCCCCTGTCACCATAATTTTTTGCTCACCTCTGACTTATTGCATATTGTATTCCTCTTTACCCAATTTTAAAAATGGTTAAGTTCTTTTTAAACAGTTTTCTTTTAATAAAATTCATATAACATATAATTCAGTAGTTTATTCCTATTAATATGAGTTGTGTAATCATCAACACAATTAATTTTAGCACATTTTCTTCTTTTTGTACTAATTGTAATTAGCTTTCCACTTTTCCCAGCCTCTTCTCATATGCCCCCAAGAAATCATTAATCCAGTTACTGTCTCTATAGATTTAGCTGTTTGGGAATCCATGTACATAACAACATACAAACCAAACAACACTAATGTAAAACAGAGAAAAAACTCAATTGTTAAAAATAGAACAAATTTAAACTGAGTCAAAGTGGAGATCAAGTGATCAGGTGTTACATTTTAGCCTACCATAACTGCGTCTGCAGTAATCCACTTTCCAACGCACTCTGCATGGTAGCAAAGTTATTCACATTCCAGGTCTATGATCAGAAAGGTTTTACTGATGGCTTAATCCACATATATTTCAATTCCACTTTTAAAAAAATGAAACAGCTGTAAAAATGGATCTGAAGAGAGATAAAATGATAAGGTAATACATTTTTACCTAACTACAACTGCACAAAATCTTTTTAGTGTACTGGGCGGGGGAGGGGGTGTGTGAAGGGTGTTACTTGGAGGAGTAAGATTTCTCAGACCCAAGCCATGGAATTTTCAATTGCTTCATATACATATGAAAACTGGCCATTGAATACGGAAGATCTAAGGAGAATCCATGCATTTGAACTGCAGTGCTGAAGAATACTGAAAATACTGTGAGCTGCTCAAAGACCAAATGATCTATCTTGGAAGAAGTACAGCCAGAGTGCTCCTTTAAAGGAAGGATGGCTAGACTTGATCCTATATATTTGGGACATGTTGTCAGGAGAGACCAGTCTCTAGAGAACACCGTGCTTAGCAAAGTGAGGGACTGTGTAAGACTCTGTGACTGCAACAATTGGCTCTAACACAGGAGCAGTTGTGAGGATGGCGCAGGACTTGTCAATTTTCATTCTGCTGTGTGTAGGGTTGCTATAGATTGGATCTGACTTGATGGAATCTAACAATAACACCAACAACTTCATCCATAATCGATCCTTCAAGGCTCTCTGCCTGATAGCAAAGCTATTCACATCCTTTGGTTATGGTCAGAAGGGATTCACTGGAGGCTTAATACATGTGCAGACCCTGCACATGGCTTTTAGGTTCCCACTGTCGTCCTTAGTTTTCTACAAATCAGATGTTCACATTTTAAGCCCTGATACCATTCCCTCCTTAGGATTTGCATTAAGCTATTCACAATGCTTGTATCACACAGGTTGGTGTGCTTCTTCCACAGACCCTAGATGATGCCTAACTTGGATAACTGGTTGGTTTAAGACAAAGCTTTAAGACACCAAATGCCATTCTTTCTAAAGCCAGGTACTATTTTGTTTCTTCCACACTTTTTCATAGCACTCTCTTCAGCTTTTGTCCTCTATTTTTTTTAACTGAGCTATCATTGTGTAAGATTATATCTCATCATTGTTCTGATTTTCATCTCCCAAATGGCTTGTGATTTACCCTTTCTTGCTATCACACCTGGGTAAATCAGAAAAAATAATAATGTGAAATCATTTTCTTTTTTTTCCTTTTCAAAGCTTTTTTTTCACTTAAAGATCATCTAAATGGGGACTCTTTCAGCTCTTATCACACTCCACACATACATCCAATAAGTCAAACACATTTGTACATCCATTGCCCTCATCATTCTCATAACATTTACTTTCTATTTAAGCCCTTGGCATTAGCTCCTCATTCCTCTCCTCCCTCCCTACTCCCCCATCCCTCATAAACCCTTGATAATTTATAAATCATTATTACTTTGTCATATCTTACTCTGACCAATGTCTCCCTTCACTCACTTCCCCATTGTCCGTACCCCAGGGAAGAGGTTATATATAGATCCTTGTAATCAGTTTCCCCTTTCTACCCTACCTTTTCTCCACCCTCACGGTAAAGCCACTCTCACCACTCATCCTAAAGGGATAATCTGTCCTGGATTACCTATGTTTCTGGCTCCTATCTGTACCAGTGTACATCCTCTGACCTCGCCAGATTTGTAAGTTACCATGGGGATCATGATAGTGGTATGGAGGAAGCATTGTAGAACTAGAGGAAATGTATGCTTCATCATTGCTACACTGCACCCTGACTGGCTTGTCTCCTCCCTGTGACCCCTCTGTTAGAGGAAGTCCAATACATACAGATGGATTTGGGATCCCCAACATATTCTTTCCCTCATTTACAATAAAATAATTTTTAATTCTTTGATGCCTGATACATGAACCTTTTGACACCTTGTGGTAACACTGGCTGGTGTGCTTTGTCCATGTGAACTTTGTTGCTTTTAAGCTAAATGGCTACTTGTTTATCTTCAAACTTTTAAGACCCCATATGCTATATCTTTTGATGGCCAGGCACCTTCAACTTTCTTCACCACAGTGGCATATGCACACTTTTATCTTCAGAGACCCTGTCTGGAAAGTGAGCGTCCTGGAATGCCAACTCAATAGAACGAAGTGTTCTTACACTAAGGAGGTATTGAGTGGAGACCTAGTGTTCATCTGCTCCCTTAATACTGAACCTATAAATATGTGCACGTAAATCTATTTCCCCATCATCATATAAAAATATATTTACCTATGTACATACCTGTATTTTGAGCCCTGTAAATTCCCTTGTGGCAGTCATATGCTTACGTAAATTTCATGATTGAGATGTAGGGGTGGAGTCTAGCCTGTGGATCTGGAGATAGCCATTGAGTAGCCAATGAGGCCTCCCCTCCGTGTGGGCATGGATTTCTCCTGATACATCTGGGAAATCTTACGATATTTCCCTAGTGGAGCTGAGAAGCTATCTCCCCAGTTGTTGGGAGTTAGTCTCAGAGACAACGAACTATGGACAAGGTGGCAGCGTCCCAGGAGCTGAAGGAGCCGGAGGAGAAGCCACACTGCCTTACCATGATGGAACCAGACCTCTAAAGCTGGAGAAACCACGTGGAGAGCCCTGCAAGTGCTAAGTTGCTTCTACCACCACTGGATGCTGTTGATAGACCCTGAACCCTGGAAGCGAGGAGCCCTGAGGAGACTCCTGCCAATGCTGGGACTCTGAACCCACTGGCCTGTGATTTTGTGAGTCAGAGGGAGACATTATAGACTGGTATCGAGCATATGGGCTAATATCGGACTTATGACTTCGAACTGGACTGGGTTGGGATGCTTTCTTAATGTCTTATTCCTCTTTTACATATACCATACCCTTATATCCATACACATGTTTATGAATTGTTTCTCTAGTTTACCTGGATTAACACAGCCATTTGATTCCTATTTCTTTCCTCTATTTCCTTTTACTTCTCTCTTGCCCTGCTATCATGTTAAGCCTTCATTTGTGTTTCAGTAATTTCTCTCGGTTACCTTACCCTTGGGCAGTTCCTACCCAGCCTCTCACACCCTCCTTGCCACTGATTTTGAATCACTTGTTCCCTTGTGCCTGTGTTGGTCAACATCACCTCCTTCAACCTACCTCGCCCTCTCCCATACTCCCCCAAACCCATCGTTCCCGTTATTTTCTCCTGCAGACTGATCATCCAGTCTATCTTATCTGGATAGATCTACAGAGATAATAAATGTACAAAAAAACAAGACATAGTAAGATGAAGCAACAAAAGAAAACGACAACAAGAAAAAATGTCCAGAAGGTATATATAAAAATAATTAGATAAAATAACAATAAAGCAAAACCAGTAGTCAAGTCCAATGGGGTTCCAGGCCCAGACCCCAAAGTCTAACCTTGGCACTCCCTCAAGACCTCCATGCTTGACCTCCAAGCCTCTCCTTGAGTGGCTCAGTGCCCTGTTCCCCTGCTACACATTGCTACCTCCCCCTAACACACACCTGTGTACTTGGTTACCATAGGTAGCCCTGGACTTTGGTCCCTGTCACATCAACTGGTCATCACCCCCCTTAATTTTTATATACAATAGGACTTTCCCTATGTCCCATTTACATTTTTAAGCTTATCTCAGTGGACTCATGTTGTACTTGCCCTTTTGTATTTCGTTTACTTCACTTAGCATGATTTCCTCCAGTTCTTCCCATGTGGTGATATGCTTCATGTGTCCATTATTGCTTTTTAATGTTGCATAGTATTCCATTGTATGTATGTAACACACTTTTTTAATCCCTTCATCTTTTGATGGAAATTTGGCTTGTGTTCAACTCCTTGCAATTGTAAACTATATCAAACTGAACATTGGAGACAGATGTCTGACCATGATTTGTTTGAGATTGCTGGGTCACATGGCAACTCGATTTCCATCTGTTTTAGAAATCACCAAATTTAGTTCCCTAGAGTCTGTACATACCTACAGGTCCACCAACAGTGAATGAGAGTTCCTGTCTCCCTACAGTCCCTCTAACACTTGTTGCTTCTTGATTTTTTTTATTTAAGCTATCTTTGAGGGTGTTGGGTAGTATCTCATAGTTGTTTAATTTGCATTTCTCTTATGGCTAACAATTGGGAACATTTTCTTATATGTTTATTGGGCATTCAGATTTCTTCCCCTGTGAAACTTCTGTTCAATTCTTGTGCCCATCTCCTCAGTAGGCAGTTCGTTTTTCTCTTATTATAAGCTTGCAAAGTATTGTAGATTTTAGCAATAAGGCCTTTGTCTGATGTGTCATTGCTAAAGATGTTTTCCGAGCCAGTGGGCTCTCTTATTACTCTCTTGGTGAATTCTTTTGATATGCAGAGGTGATTTATCTTCAGTATATCCCACTTGTCAATTTGTGACTCCTCTGTTATTTGTATCCTTCCCTATTTCTGATAGCCTGTGCCAAGGTTCTCAGTTTTATTCCAATTCCCTCACTACGGGCCCTAATTGTTTGAGTTTTTACTGAAATCTTTACTTGACTTTGTGAAATAATGGTCTTCTTCCCAAACACTGCTAAGATCTTGCTCAGCTACTTTGTGGAGGTTGACCTACACCTTTGGGCCTGGTGGCAATTGCGGATGTGATTGATCAGAACAGGGGGTTGACTGATGGATGCTGCATTCAAAGTAAGGAGGTCGGTCTTGCCTCCTCCTCCCCCTCCTCCTCCTTCTTCTTAGGATTTTTAATGACACCTACTCCATATATATCATACAGTTCAATATTTCAGTCACTCAATCATATCAAGAATACTTTAGAACACCATCCCATCGTTAAATTCCCTTTAAAATGAGTTGTGTAATCACAATCAGTTCTAGTGCTCCCTCCCTCCTTTGGACTTCATTGGCTATTCTCCAAATCCCCTCACTCTCCCTATCTCCCATCCACCATGCCTTTCAAATATTTGCAGCTCACTGACTTCCTCCTCAAGTTCCCACAAGGTGCCCTGCAAAAGTACTTCCAACTGGTTTGGCAGAATGTGAGATATCAATGCAAGATGAAAGCCACAAAATGGATCAAAAAATTGATGTCAAAGAACAGAAAGCCAAGATGACATATTTTTATTGTCTTCACATCATGAAGCCAAAGAAAATGAGGAACAGACTCAGAAAGTATGGTGTTAAGAAGCCCAAAGAAGGGCACCTCTCCTGAAAACCTCTTCCCTAAAAGCAAAAGAGGGGGAGGAGAAAAGGGAGGGGTTTTTTGTTTTTTTTTTAGAGAGGAGCTTGTACCAAGGGCTCAAGTGGAAAATGTTTGGAAATGTATGTGGCAACATGTGTGCACATGTGCTTGATACAAATGATGTACTGAATGTTGTAGTAGCTGTAAGAGCCCCCAATAAAATTATTTTTTAAAAAAACAAATGTTGCAAAGGGAGCTGCTGCATGAAGGACCATCAAGGTTCCAGCAAAGAAGGTAGCCACTGCCCTCAAGAAGGCTCCTACCTAGAAAGAGGAAGCTGCAGGTCAGAAGGCCGGGCTTCTGAAAGCTCTGCAAAGTCAGAAAACTCCCACCTGCCCTGAAGGCAACTGGCAAGAGTTCCTACCAGACTATTATAAAAGTAATGAAGATGCTATTTTTCAAACTGAAAATAATAATAATAATGGTCACATATAATATTTGTGATTTTTTTGTGCACGAGTGACTAATTTCACTCAGTGTAATGTCCTCCCAATTCATTCATGTTATGAAGTGTTTTTGTTTTGATTTGCACTTCATGCAGTTTCTTCATTCATCAAGGTTGACAGACTCCCTTCTCTTGGCTTATCTTTAAAATCTCCCAGAATTTATATAGATAGATAGATAGATAGATAGATAGATAGATAGATAGATAGATAGATATAGGAATAGTATGTGTGTGTCTATGTGTGTGTGTGTATGTGTATGTGAAGGTAAGTGTATTACTGAGAGAACTTATCTGTAGCCATTTACTGATCACAGAGACCAGTTTAAAAACACTTTGTAGCATAAATCCATGCGTCTATGAAAAGGAATTCTAGAAGCGATAGTTTTTTTAAAAAATCATTTTATTGGGGGTTCTTACCACTTCTATAACATTTCATACATCAGTTTTATCAATCATATTTGTACATATGTTGCCATCATTATTTCCAAAGCATTTTCTACTTGAACCTTTGATATAAGCTCCTCTATTTGCCCCCTCCCTCCCCCACCATCTCACCCTTGTTCACCCTTGACCAATCATATATTATTATCATTATTTCACATCTTACACTATCCATTGTTTCCCTTCACCCACATTTCTGCTATTCCCCCCCTTTTTTTTTTTGCTATTCATCCCTTTTGGTGGGTGGAAGATAGGGAGAGTGAGGGGATTTGGGGAATGAACAATGAAGGAGGGAGGAAGCACTAAAACTAACTGTGATTGCACAACTCATTTTAAAGGCATTTTAATTAGGGGGCGGAGGTTCTAAACTGTTCTCAAATTGATTGTGGTAATGATTGTACAATTCTTCTTGATATTATTGAATGCCTGAACTATTGATTTATATGATATATATGGATTGGTGTCAATAAAAGTGCTGTATATCCAACCTTGTGATGCATTCCCCTTTTCTCCCCCTTCCCTCTCTCTAATTATCCTCCAACCCTCATGATATCACTACTGTCACTACTGTTCCTGAGGAGATTATCTGTCCTGAATTCCATGTATTGAGCTGTTTTCTGTACCAATGTGAATTCTCCACTCTCATCAGATTTGTAAGGTACAACTGGGTCATGATAGTGGGGGTAAAGAAGCATACAGGAACTACAGGAATGAAGTGTGTTCCATCAGTTCCTTACTGCATCTTGATTGAATCATCCCTTTCTTATAACTCTTCTGTGGAGAGATATTCAGTTGTCCACAGATTGACTTTGGACCTTATGGCAGTCATGTGCTTATGGTAATTTCATGATTGAGATGTAGGGGTGGAGTCTAGGCTGGTAATCCGGAGATAGCCATTTAGTAGCCAGTGAAGCCTCTGTGTGGGCGTGGCTTTCTCCTGATACGTCTGGAAAAGCCCATGATATGTCCCTGATGGAAATGAGAAGCTATCTCCCCAGTTGTGGGGAGTTAGCTTCAGAGACAATGAACTACAGACAAGACAAGAGGGCAGTGTCCCAGGAGCTACAGGAGCCAGAGGAAAAGCCACATAGCCTTACCATGATGGAACCAGACCTCTGAAGCTGGTAAAGCCATGTGGAGAACCCTGTCAGTGCTGAATTGCTTCTGCCACCACTGGATGCTGTTGATGGACCCTGAGCCCTGGAAGCGAGGAGCCCTGGGGAGACCCCTGCTAGTGCCAGGATTCTACACACACTGGCCTGTGACTTCATGAGTCGGAGGGAGACATTATGGACTGGTATTATACATATGAGCTAATATTGGACTTATGACTTTGAATTGGACTGGGTTGGGATGCATTCTCTATATCCCATTCTGCTTGTATATAAATATTACACTTATATACATATGCATGTCTACCCGGATTAACACAGGTCTCCACTCCAAATCCCTTGTTCACATCAAAATGGTTGTTTGTTTTTGTATCTATTGATACCTGATACCTCATCTCATTGACACTTCATGATCGCACAGGCTGGTGTGCTTCATCTATGTGGGATTATTTGCTTCCCTGCAGCATGGCTGCTTGTTTACCTTCAAGCCTTTAAGACCCCAGATGTTAATCTTTTGATCCCTTGGTACCATATCCTTCTGTCACAACATTTGCTTCTGCACTCATTCTTTCTTCAGTGATCCTGTCAGGAAGGTGAGTATCAAAGAGTGTTGGTTATTAGAACAAGGTGTTTTTGTGTTAAGGACGCCTGAGTAGAGATCCAAAATCTGTCTGCTGTCTTAATACTTAACATATAAATATATATACATTGGTCTCTATCTCTTTTATTATAAATTAGAATGTTTACATATATGCATGCCTATAGCTATACCTCTGTGAAGAACTTTTGTCTCCTATTTCTTTCCTCCTTTTTATTTACCTTCATGTGTGTAAAAAGTTTGTGGAGATTTTCCATTATCTTTTAATTCTTTTTTTCCACAATTCTTTTAAATTCTACTCGTATTTGACAGTCACCACTAGTTCTTTCTCCGGTCATTACTACTGGCCTGAATTTTGTCCTCTTGTATTCTTCTCAAGAAGAGTTTATGACAAAATCCCTTACATTTTTGAAATACTAAAAATTGTTTCCTGCTGCCTTTATATATAAAGGACAGCTTAGTTGGATGTGAAATTGTCAGTTCAGTCTCCTGCTTCTTGGCTAGTCACAGGCATCTCTCCACTGAATTTTTGCCTAGATTGGAACTTTGGATAGATTTGAGTAAAATCTGATTGACTTGCCTCATTGCCCAGTGGATTTTTAAAATTTACCAGAGGTAAGCTTATTGTAGTGCATTCTAAGTCAGTTTTTTTTCTTGACACACAATGTAAAAGGTTTTCCTTTGTACCAGAGAAGTGTTTTCTTTTAATTATATATTAGGTGCTGGTCTAATTCTGGGTTTTCTTCTCCTTGGGCTGTATGCTATTTGCCTTTCTATGGCAAGTATCATTTACTCTCCATTCGTTTATGCTTCTTTATTTCTGCTTAATTGTGTTTGCTGCCCTTTTAAAACAACAATGTCTACAATTACTTCTTCTACTTAAAATCCTATCTTTCCTTCCATAAGTGATTCAGCCAACTCATTTTTTTACTTCCTTGGTGTTTTGTCATCCCTTCCATGATATCCCTACCTTGTGACTTTTCTTCATAAAGGCAGTTGCTTTCATGATTTTCTAAATTCTTTTTTAAAAATTCTTAGTAAAAATGTTTTGCCAGAATCATAATTTGCGTTCCCCCACAAGCACAACTTGAGACAAGAATGTGAGCACATGGTGTATATTTTGAAGGTTACCACAAACTCCTACAAGGTTAGCCAGCGGAGGCACCAAGGGAATGGCAATCAATATGGTATACATTCGTTGTCTACCATTTACTACTGTGGACAAATGGGACTCAATCCTGCTTGTGTACTTTGGAAGGCTGTGTGTATCAGTCGTCCTCAAACTTTAATGTTCATGAGAATCAGCTGTGGCTCCTGTTAAAATACGGATTCCTTCACTACGTCTAAGGTAGGACATGAAATTCTTCATGTATAACAAGTTCCCACGTCATTTTGAGTAATAAGTATAGGGTGTTGGATACATTCTAGAGCACCCCCCCATATTCCTAAAGGGAGCAGCAGCTCTGTTATTAGTTGAAGATGGCTTATGGGGACATTAGCCCTCTGATATTCCCAGCATGCTCTGCAAATGGGATATGCAGCCAGAGAAAGCTCTCATGAAAAAGTCATAGGGGTTTACAGCAGAATATGATCAGTGTGTTCAGAAACAATGAGTACATAGAGAATGGAGTCAATAAAAACAATGTCTGTTTTAACATAACATTTTACTGGTAAATGTTGTTCATGTATTGGTGGAATTCACTCTTCAGTCACATACTTTTTCATATAGTATCTTTATGCCTATACTTTTATATTACTCCTAAAAATAGATTACATTCTCCAGGATGAGCTATTTCCAGTGCATTCCTATTGGGAGACAGGGTAGTGTGGTGTAAAGGATGAGTTTCACAGACCAAAATCTCTCTCCTTTTCTAGTATCACAGAGACAAATTGTTTATTGTGATTATGCCCCATCTATCTAATTCTCTGCCTACACTCAATTCCTCTACTTCTCTGACATAAAGGGGGCATATGAGAGTTTCTGCCTTGAGGACAGCACATTTGAGCTTCTGCACTTATTTTTACAAACAAAAAGTATAACTTTAGCACACCAAAATAAGCACCTAATTTTCCTTAAGTAAACTTTTCCTGGCACTCTCTGTAAGTTGTTACAATTGGTTTCTCACATTATTCTCAAGGGCTTCTATTCATTTCCTCTTATACAGCTTATATCAATCTCATCTATGTTTGGTAACTTATACACACACACACGCACACACATTTATATACATATATACATATACTGGAGTCAGAAGTTTGATTCTTGGTTTCATTTGAAATTAAGTTTGTAATACTTTTAGGAGAAAAGGGGGAAAGGGATCCATGCTATTTATTTTCAAATAAGTTTGAGTATAAATTGCCAACTTGGCTGGGCAATGAGTCTCTGGTTGGCAGCTATGTAATGATGTAACTATTCTCCAGAATGTATTCCGATGTGATCTGGTTTGATCACATTAGAATGGGG
The DNA here is from genome assembly GCA_004026705.1 of Nesogale talazaci. NCBI lineage: Eukaryota > Metazoa > Chordata > Mammalia > Afrosoricida > Tenrecidae > Nesogale > Nesogale talazaci. The sequence goes on from PVJH01010357.1 coordinate 23,061, forward strand.
TACAGCACCCTTAAGCTGCTTAAGGTTAAGGTGCTTAAGATTAAGCACCCTTAATCTACTAAAGCCTATATCAAGTATGGGGGACTTCAAAAATTTTGTGGAAAATTTCTACTTTTTGCCAATTCGATTTACCCACTAATAGTTTGAAATCCCCTCGTATACATGGACATCCTGAAAAGGCTCTATAACTTCTTGCTCATTCTGAGTCCTAAAACTAGCTCTCATGATGAGGCCTCTATTTCTTGGGACTTTAACCAATAGCTGACTGTATTTCTTTCTGATCTTGAGATTCATCAGTCTCTGCAGCCTTTGAGCCACCAACCTGACACCTGACCTGCAAATCTTTGAGTCTGTCAGATTCTGCAGCTAAGTGATTCAAGAGAAGCCTCAAAATTGATGTCTCACCTTTGAATTTGGGACTTATCAGAGTCTACAACTATGCACGAGATAGCCAATGAGACCTCTTTGTGGTCATGTCTTCTCCTCAGAGAATTATGGAATACTCGGCGGTATTTCCCCCTTGGAGGTTAGAGACTCACTACTCTGTCCCTTGGAGACACTCTACTGAGAAGATACAAGGCTGACTCCCTGTGACACATCGCTGAGGAGAACACACATGAAACTTCCTTAATGCCCTGAGCTTGACAAATCACATGAATGCAACCAGATCCTGAGCCCTGGAAATTGAAAAAGTCACAGAACAGAGATGCTTCTACTGCCACTGGCTACACAAGACTCTGTACCCACTGGCCCATGATTGCCCTGGTGTCATTGCATGTGCTTTGTGAGTCTCAACAAGATATTAGAGATTGGTATCCAACATATGGGCTAATATCAGACTTATGAACTTGAACAGGACTGGGTTGGGATGTTTTCTTAGTGTATAGTGGAGCTTGTCTATAAAACTATTTTTGTGGGCATTGCTGCCCCCTGGTGTGAGTAGGAGGCCCAATCTCACTCCTGGAGAACTGCTGCTGGATATGAACTACCAACTCTATGGGCCGCAGTCCTGCACACAGCCACTATGCCACCAGGGCTCAGGCCTAAAACTCTTTCTTATATACATACGAGTGTTTATGAATTTGTTTCTCTAGTCTACCCAAACTAACGCACTATGTCAATGGTATTTCAATTGGCAGCAGAGTCACCCAAGGTGATCAGGTTTCAACAGAGTTTCCAGACAAAGAACAGACTATGAAGAAGGAATAGGATCTCCACTTCAGGGGAATTAGTCACTGCAAATAATCATTGGAACTTAGAATGTAGGAAAACAGGAAGCTGCCAAAAATGAAATGGAGCACATAAAACTCAATATCCATGATGTTATTGAGGTGAAATCAACTGGTAGTGAGCATTGTGATACAGAAAATAGTATGATTCACTATGCTGAGAATATCACAATCAAAATGAAAAGTATTGCACACATTATCAAAAAGGAGATTTCAAGGTCTATCTTGACGTGCAAAGCTGTCTGTGATAGGATAATGTCTATCTGTACAGAAAGAGCCACCACGATGCACAACTTTTCTCATTTTAAACCATGCAGGTATGAATATTACACAACCTTGCTTCCTGAAAGTGAGGAGAACTTGAAGCATTTGCTGATGAAGATCAAGAATTGCAACCTTTACTATGGATTGTAACTCAGCACAAAATAAACCCAAATCTTCACAACTGGACCAATACGTAGCATCATGGTAAATGCAAAAAAAAAATGAAGTTGCCAAGAATTTTATTTTGCTTATATCCATGACCAATTGTGGCAGTCATGTGCTTATGTTAATTTTATGATTGAAATGTAGGGGTGGAGTCTAGCCGGTTAATCTGGAGATAGCCATTGAGTAGCCAATGAAGCCTTTATGTGGGCATGGCTTTCTCCTGAGACCTCTGGGAAAGCTCGCGATATTTCCCTCATGAAGATGAGAAGCTATCTCCCTGGTTATTGGGAGTTAGTCTCAGAGACGATGAATCACAGGCAAGACAAGATGGAGGAGCTGCCGGAGAGACCAGTCCACACGGCTTTGCCCTGATGAAGCCAGACCTCTGAAGCTGGGGCGGCCACATGGAGACCTCTGCCAGTGATGAGTTGCTTCTGCTGTTGATGGACCCTGAGCCCTAGAAGAGAGGAGTCATGTGGAGACCCCTGCCAGCGCCAGGATTCTGCACCCACTGACCTGTGACTTCGTGAGTCAAAAGGAGACTTTATAGACTGATTTCGGGTATATGGGTTAATATCGGACTTATGACTGTGAACTGGACTGGGCTCAATGTCCTGTTCCTCTTGTATATAAACCTTTTCCTATGTCTATATGCGTGTCTATGAAATTTGTTCCTCTAGTCTACCCGGAATGACACACCAATGCTCATCAAAGCAGTAGTTAAGAGTTCAAATACATACTGCATTAGGAAAATTCACTGCACGGGACCTCTTTAGAATGTTGAGAAACAAAGATCTTCCTTTGAGGACTAAGTTGTGCCTGACCCAAGCCATGACATATTCTATGACCTCATATACACATGAAAGTTGGACAAGTGCTATGGACTGCCCAAAGAACAAACAGAGCTGTCTGGGAAGAAGTGCAGCTCACATGCTCTTTAGAAGGTAGGATGGTGAGATTTCATCTTACATACTTTGTACATGTTATCAGGAGAGACCATTTCCTAGAGAAGAACATCATGTTTGGTGAAGTGGAGGGGAAGAGAAGAAGAGGAGGGCTTTGGACAAGACGGATTGACACATTGGCTACAACAATAGGCTCTAACATAAGGAAAATTGTGAAGATGAAGCAGAGTTGGGCGAACTTTCATTCTGCTGTACATAAGGTCTCTATGAGTCCTGACGTGATGGCATCTAATAACAACTATAGCAACATGGGGCCCCCAAAGTTATAATCCTTACATAAGTAGACTATGTCATTTTTCTCCCATGGGGCAGCTAGTGAGTTCTTATTTCCACCCTTTTCTGTTAGAAACCAAGTATTCAACCATTGCATTATGGGGGTCTCCTTTTGTTGTACACACATTATAGTCTTATACACACAGCAGTATTGTATTAATACTAGCCAAGAACAGCAGCAGTAGCAATCATAGTAATATTGTACAGAAAAAGACTAGTCAGGGATACAGACCTGTCTGTATAATTATTGAAGAAGGAATAGGAGCTTCACTTCAGAGGAATTAGTCACTTACATAAGGAATCAAAAATCTCCTGGAAAATATGTCATTTTGAAGGTTGAATAGGCACAGTGAATATGACACAGTAACAAAGCTAATGAAGATGATTAATATTGCAACAGCTGAAGGCTATAGGATCCTACCATCCATCATAAAGATCTAAAACTGATATCAAAACCTTCTTCCCTGAGAGAGATTAGTGATTGATTCAGAGAACAGGGTGCTAGCAGTCATTAGAAATCATCCCATTTGTCTGATGGATTCTTGGGTCCCTAGAACTATTAGGAGAAAAAAATGACTCTGACATTGTTTTTAGTCAAAATTCAAGAAAACATTGGGTAAACTGCACTGTGGAGTCACCTAATCTGGTGTAAATTTGAGGATTAAGAGTGTTGGGGTGGAGTCTACCCTATCAATCTGGAGATAGCCAATAAGATCTCTGTGCTGGCATGGCCTTCTCCTGAGAATTCTGGGAAACGTGGTCTTTCTTTCTTGGAGGCAGGAAACACTGTCTCTCTCAATTTGCTTGCTTGGAGACTCTCTACTGACAAGGCTTACTTCCTTGGAGACAACCCTGATGCAGGCAGAAAATTGGACCTAGAGAAGGTACATAGAGACCCCTGCCGGTGCTGAGATGCCTCTACCACAACTGACTTTACATCCACTGGCCTGTGATCTTCCTGCATTCAGCATCATTGCATGTGTTTTGTGAGTCTGAAAATAACTTTATAGATTGCTGTTAGACATATGGGCTAATATTGGATTTATGGACTTGTTCTGGACTGGGATGTTTTTCTCAATGTTCAATTACTCTTGCATATAAACATCTTCCTTATATACATATGAGTGTCTCCATGAATTTGTTTCTTTAGTCTATCTAGATTAACACATGCACCATGAGGTTGTGTCCCTCTATCAGAAGAAACACAGAAAGTAGAGGTCACAAAACACCAAGAAGGCCATCAGGACATTGAAGCAGTATAAAAAATTGGTAAGAGAGCTAGTACATATGATAAGCATCTACTTAACATTAGCTCACTGGAACTGATATGCTTACCATTATTGCACCATATATAAATCATAAATAAAATAATTATTTTTTATTTGTGAATCTAAGATATAAGTGGGGGAAATTTTCAAGATAAAATGGAAGCATATAATCTGTTAAACATGTAAATGCACAGTGGAGACACAATACTGAAAGATTGGAGGTTGAGGAACCAGAACATTAAAGAGCTGATATCCAGTATACTGGTACAGATAGGAACTAGAAACACAGGGAATCCAGGACAGATGATCCCTTCAGGACCAGTAGTGAGAGTGGTGATACCAGGAGAGTGGAGAGAAGGTGGGGTACAAAGGGGGCGCTGATTACAAGTATCTACATATAACCCCCTTCCTGAGGGACAGACAACAGAAAAGTCAGTGATGGGAGAAGTCAGACAATGTAAGACATGACAAAATAATAATAACTTATAAATTATCAAGGGTTTGTGAGTGAGAAGGACTGGAATGGAGGGAGGGAAATATGAAGCTGATAGCAGGGGTTCAAGTAAAAAGCAAATGTTTTGAGAATGAGTATGGCAACAAATGTACAGATGCTCTTGATACAATGGATGAGTGTATGGATAGTGATGAGAGTTATACAAACCCTTAATAAAATTATTTTTAATGCTGATATGCAATACATTATATAATTGCTTACACCGGAGGCCAAAAATATATATCAGAGTGATCGTTGTTGTGAGGTGCCACTGAGTTGTCTCTAAGTCATTGTGACCCATGTACGACTGTGGCAGTCACCTAATCTGGTGTCAATTTGAGTATTAAGTGTGTAGGGGTGGAGTCTAGTCTGTCAATCCAGAGGTAGCCAATGAGATCTCTGTGTGGGCCTGGCCTCCTCCTCTGAGAATCCTGGGAAATCTGGTACTTCCTTCTTGGAAGCAAGAGACACTATCTCAGTTCACTTCCTTGGAGACCCTCTATTGACAAGACTAACTTCCTGAAAGACAACCCTGAAAAGATGCCATGTGGGCCTGCACTGATGCAACTCTGGGAGCTGGAGTAGCCATATGGAGACTACCACCAGTGTTGAGATGCTGACAACATCACTGGATCCAAAGACTTTCTACCCAGTGACCTGTGATATTCTACACTTAGGATCATTGCATGTGTTTTGTAAATCTGAACAGGACTTTATAGAAAGCTGTAGGACATATAGGTTAATGTCGGATTTACAGACTTGCTCTAGGCTAGGCTGGGATGTTTTCTAAATGTTCATTTCCTCTTGTATACAAACCTCCCCCTTAAATACATATATGAGTGTCTCCATGAATTTGTTTAGCTAGTCTACTCAAACTAACACAATGACCGAATGAAAGCCTGTACTATCCTTACCATGATTTAGGTTTGGCAGAGTCATCATTTTTTGAGTTTGTCAACTTGAAGACATTATTGCAACCACAATTGCATTGGGCTAATCTTCTGCAGAAGATCTCTCTAAAGTGTTGAAGAGCAAAGATATTATGCAGAAGGCTAAAGTATGGCTAACCTAACCCGTGGTGTTTTCAACTGCTCCAAATGCATTTGAAAGTTTTTTTTGTTTGTTTGTTTTTTGGTTTTTGGTTTTTTTTGGGGGGGCATCACTGCTCTCCAGTGGTGGGAGTAGGAGGCCCAGCCCCACTGCTGGAATTGAACCTCCGTCCCAGTGGGCCACAGTCCCGTGCACAACCACTACGCCACCGGGGCTCAGCCATAAAGAGGAAGGGCACTTTTTTTTGGGGGGGGGCATCACTGCCCTCTGGTGGTGGGAATAGGAGGCCCAGCCTTTGCTCCGTGGCGCTGGAGTCGAACATCCATCCCAGTGGGCCGCAGTCCCGCGCACAACCACTACGCCACCGGGGCTCAGCCTGCATTTGAAAGTTTAGTTTGATTGATTCATTTAAATTATGAAATTCATTTCAGTTCATTTAAATTATGAAAAATTCTTTCAAAAATATTGAAAGAACCAGGGATTTCCAGAAGAACATACAAATCTGCCTTGGAATTACAGTCAGAAAGCTCCTTAGGAGCATGGAAGGAAGGACTTCATCTCATGTTCTTTAAACATATTATTGGGAAAGATCAGGCTTGGGAAAAGACCTCATGCTTAGTAAAGCAGAGGTGAGCAAAGAAGATGAAGACCCTCAATGAGATGGGTTATCTGGTGCTTTAAGTCCAATTCCCTTTCAACATGTAAAGTTTTGCCATCTGCATATAACAAGCTGGTAAAAAGCCCTCCTCCAATCATGATGCTGCATCCTTTTTCAAATTGTTCAGCTTCCCTGATTTATTTACTCAGCACACAGATTGAATACATATAGTGAAAGGATACAACCTAGACACACTCCTTTTCTTGATTTTGTACCACAATTTTAAACCATGCAGTATCCCTATGTTTTGTGCAAATGACTGTCTCTTGGTCTGTGTACAGATTCCATAAGTACTCAATTAAATGTCCTGGATCCCCCATGCTTCACAATGTTATCCATGCTTAGCTTGTTGTATTCAATGCAGTCAAATGCCTTTGCATAGTCAATAGAACACAGTAAGCATCCTTATGTTATTCACTGCTTTCAGTCAAGTTTCAGCTGACATCAGCAGTGAGGGCTTTAATTCCAAGTACTCTTCTCATTCTCACTCGGATTTCTGGGAGCTCACTATGCGTGCATTGCTGCATCTGTCTTTCATGATCTCCAGTAAGAATGGACTCTCCTGTCATATTAATGATATTGTCTCATAATTTCTGAATTTGGGAGTCACCTTTCTTCAGAATGGGCATAAATATGAGAGCTATCTTTCAAATTATTTGACAGATTCATGAGGGCTTCCCATGGTGAATCAGTTTGTTGAAACATTTCATTTGGTATTCTGTCTGTTCCAAAGTCTTGTTGTTTTAATTGCATCAGTGTATTTCTTCTTTAAGTATCATTGTCTCTTCATCATATGCTGTCTCCTGAAATGGTGGCATGTCAAACAATACTTTGTATATCATTTTATGGGGGTTGGTTTACAGCTCTTATAGCAATCCATACATACATCCCTTGTGCCAAACATATTTGTACATATGTTGTCATCATCATTCTCAAGACATTTTCTTGCTACTATCAGGTCCTTATTTTTGTCCCTCCCTCACCCATGAAACCTTGATCAAACAATTCTTTCGTATAGTAATTCTGTGTATTCAATCCATCTTCTTTTGCTACTTCCTCCCTCAATCAATATTTTGCCCATAGAGTCTTTCAATATTTCCACTTGATGCCTAACTTTTCCTCAGTTCATTCAGTTTAACATATTCCAAGACTGACCTTTCCTTTTGGGGTTTGTAACTCTAGAGCTTAGACCAACTAATTCCCAACCTGTAGGTTACATCCCTTTTGGGGGTCGAACAACCCTTTCACAGGGTTTGCCTGATTCGTAACAATAGCAGTATTACAATTACTAAGTAGCAATGAAAATAATTTTATGGTTGAGGGTCACCACAATATGTGGAAGGGTCACAGACTTAGGAAAGTTGAGAACCACTGGCTGAGACCTTGTAAAAATATTAATTTTCACACGTTTAAAGAATTGGAGAAAAAAGAATTGGAGAAAAATGGAGGAAGAGAAAGACGCTAAATGAAGCTAACAGAAACTTAAATATTTATTTTCTGACTTCTCAGTATTATATACCATTCCAGTGTCAATTCTATTTCAATAAAAGTCCAAAATGTGTCTTTCATCAATGCTACATGTGAACTTTAACATTTATATACATTGGTGCAGTGATAGAACAATTGCCAGTAGCATATATGAAGGAGCATAGAAGTAGACCCTTAAAATGATGAAGCTTTGAAACATGACTGAGCCAGTGAGTGAGAAGTAGAGAGCTATCAAATATCTGAGAAGGCAAAAAGGGTGTCCAAGTAAATTTAGGGTATATAGTAAAATAGCATAACATTAAAATGCTCATTTAAAACATGAAAACTATTTTAAATCTTGGCATAGTGATTAAAAAATTTTAATAATAATTTAAAAATGCATCACTATCAATTCCAACTCATAGTGATCCTGTAGGACAGAGTAGACTTCCTCCATAGAATTTCTAAAAATGTTTTTTTTCGTGTATAAAGATACATTTATTAAGTCTTAAGTAGGGCAAAGGCATAGATAAACCATCTGCATGAGACTCTCATGATGTCCAAGAATTTATATGAACATGGCCACATAAATAGGGCATGAGAACACAAGGAAATATTCACAAAACTTGACTGGAAGCAGATCAATAAATGGCAGTTGCCTGCAGAAGCAGTTGCTCAAGCACATTATTGGGTTATGCACACCATTGCAGATAGAAAGGTTTGCAAGACTTGCTCAGGCTTTCATTCAAGGTAGTCAGGGTATGACTCATGACCATGTGGACCCTAGTATCCCAAATTCCATCAAGGGTACATAGAGACAAGTCCCTAGGGGCCAGGCTACCCCTCTCTGGACTGGCTAGGGAAGAGTTGTAATCCATTTTCTAACACTGCCTGAGGGCAAAGCTATTTACATAACTGACTAACATTCGCAAAGAACATAGTAGAGACTAAATCTATGTGAAGCCTTCAAAATAGATTTAGAGCTCTCACTGTAAACCCAGCCTTTCACAAACCTAATGCTCATAATTTAAGCTCTAATACAATATTTACACAATCATAATTTAGTAGATATAAGACAATTCCATGCCTGTTTTGAAGCAATTTGCCTTCAGCTGTTAAGGGCAACAAACATATTTCAATACCTCAGCCATATGTCATAATTTAGTCCACAGGAACTTTGATCACTTTTCCTTCCACAAGATGGCATACCGGTCTATTACACCAATGACATTACGCTGATTGGACCTAGTAAGGTGGATAATGTTTTGGGGGGTTTTTTTTGGATAGAAGAGAGTTTTATATTAAAACACCCCCGCCCAGTCCAGATCAAGTTCATAAGTCCTATAGTACCCCGTATGTCCAACAGCAATCTAAAAAGTCCTTCGGACTCTTGAAATAACATGCAATGAAGCCAAACGCAGGACAATCACAAGCCAAGGAGCAGAAAGTCTTTGGATCCAGTGGTGTAAGCATCTCAGCACTGGCAGGAGTCTCCACGTGACTCCTCTAGGTCCAGGTTCCTTGCTGCATCAGGGTAGGTCTAGTGGCTTTTTCTTAGGGATGTCTTGCAGGAGCCAGTCTTGTCAGTGGAGTCTCTCAGGCAGTGAGTGTTGTCAGTAGGAAGTCTCCAAGGGAGTGAACGCAGAGAGATAGTGTCTCCGCCTGCAAGAGGATTCTGAGGAGAAGGCCAGGCTCACACAGAGGTCTCACTGGCTATCGCCAGATTGACAGGCTAGACTCCACCCCTGCACTCTTAATCTTCAAATTGACACCAGATGAGGTGACTGCCACAGTGGACAACGTCTGATCTAAAGTGTCATAGTCAGGAGGCACCTTCTTGCCATCAGGCTTGGTCAAGTTGTTGTCCTTGGCTCCGTCAATGTTCCAGAGCTACTTCACTGATCGGGTGTTTTACTCCGTGATCAAGGGGAACTTGATGGCATAGTGGGCATGCTTGGTTCTCCTGAGGCTGCTCTTCCGAGGGTATTCAGGCTGCTTTTTTAGAAGATGAGTGACATTTGTATTGTGTGTGTGTATGCCTTTCAGCATATTCTCTGCTTTTATATCCAGTTTCTAGTATCCATTGCAATAGTGTCCGGCGTAATATTCACGATTCAAGGGGGTTTATGAAGGAAATTAACAGGTTGTAATGCAAGTGGGAAATACTTGCATTAAAGGATAGAGTTGTTCATAAGAATATGTAACGAAGTTCTTTTAGACCTAATAAATGTCACTCAGCAGTTAGCCACAACCCAAAGGCAATCAGTTCAAACTCAGTGGATCAACAAACCCATCTCCCTGAATGGCATGCCCAGAAGCGCCTCCATCCAGTAAGTCTCAACTTAAAGGCACTCAGGTCCATTTCCATGGGTCAACAAACCCAACTCCCTCAATAAAGTGCCCAGAGACACCCTATTCTACAAGCTAGCCTCCTGCACAAAGCATTCAGCTTTAATTGCTTCATGGGTTCGTAAGTCTAACTCCATTGCATTTTTTGTCACTTGTTTTTGCTGCTGATCCTCTGATGTCACAATTGTCTTCTAGATCCAAGAGGTTCACTGCATGGGAATCTCAGGGTCCACAGGACATGTTTCACTCCTGGCTCTTGCTGGTAATGTACTCTCTCCTCCTGCTTCTTAGAGGGCTCATTTTATATGCAGCAGGATGGCATTCCAAGGAACCCCATTCAAAATCATTCACAGGTGACTCCTGTTAGTTTAAACAAGGCCCATGCAGGTAAAGGTATTTTTACAGAAGTTAGAGTCTGACTAGAAGAACCACATTAAATAATTCTCTGTCCCTGCCCCTGCCTCTTCCAGCAGTTGTACAGAACCTGAATCACATTTCTTTCTTTCTTTTTTATTAATAGATCATTTTATTGAGGACTCTTACATATATTATAATAATCCATACATCCATTATATCAAGTGTTCATGTACAATGGTTGGTGTCTACAATTTCTAAACATTATCTTTCTTCTTAAGCCCTTTGATATCAGATTCTCTTTGTTTGTTTGTTTTGGTTTTTAATTGAATCATTTTATTGGGGGCTAATACAACTCCCATCACAATCCATAAAAACATCAATTGTATGCAGGCCACATTTACACACTTATTGCCATCACCACTCTCAAAACATCCTCCCTCCCTTCAGGCCCCCAATATCAGCTCCCTATATTACCCTTCCTCTCCCCCGCCCCCTCGAACCCTTAGTAACTTACAAATTGTTATTTTTCTCATGCTGTGCACTGTCCAATGTATCCCAATACTTACTTCCCTGTTGTCCATGTCCCAGAGAGGAGGTTGCGTATAGATCCCTAAAATTGGTTCTCTCTTTCTATTCCTCCATCCCTCCACCCTCCTGGTATTTCCACTCCTATTGCTAGTCTGGAGGGATCATCTATCCTAAATTTCCCATGTTTTCAACTTCACTGTACATCTCCTGGTCTAGCTGGATTTATGTGGTAGAATTAGGGTCATGATACTGGGTGGGAGGCAGCATTTGGGAACTGTAGGAAGGTTGCATATTTCATTGCTACTACCTTGTAACTTAACTGGCTCATCTCCTCCTTGTAACCTCTCTGCAAGAGGATGTCACCTCACCTATTGATGGGCTTTGGGTCCCCAATCTGTACTACCTTCATTAATAATAATATAATTTTAGCACCTTGATGACTGACACCGGATCCCTTCACCACCTCGTGATCAAACAGGCTGGTATGCTTCTTCCGTGTGGGCTTTCTTGCTTCTGAGCTGAATGGCCACTTGTTTACTCAAGCCTTTAAGACCCCAGACGCTATATCTTCTGGTAGCCAGGCACCATCAGCTTTCTTCACCACATTAGCTTATGCACATATTTGTCCTCAGCGAACATATCAGGAAAGTGAGTATGCCATGTTATGCTTTTTAGTTCTTGAAGCCTGATATCTAATCCCTTTGACACCTCATGATACCACAAACTAGTGTGCTTCTTCCATGTGGGCTTTGTTGCTTCTGAGCTAGATGGCTGCTTGTTTACTTTCAAGCCTTTAAGACTCCAGACACTCCATCTTTTGATAGCCGGGCACCATCAGCTTTCTTCAAGGTTGGGTAATGTTTGATGGACACAGACTCACCCCATCTTTCTCCTTTGAAGTATCTGGTGGGGTCAAATCATCAACCTTTTAGATAGCAACCAGCACTTTTAACATGGCAGCACCAGAACTCTGGAAAAGGTTAGAGATTTTTCATCTTTTAATATATTGTTTCTTTTTTAAAAAAAAATTAATCATTTTATTGGGGTCCTCCTGTAATCATCTTTTAAAATATTTTTATTGATATATAATTCACAGATCATTCACTTCTATAAAGAAATGCTAGTTTTAATACATATTGATTTCATTAAAAATGGAAATATTAGGTATTCTGTAGATGTCTTAAATAAAGTGGAATGTCTAGTTATGAACTGGGAAATATTGGGAAAGCACACAATCAACAAGAAAATAAAAAACACCTGCTACAAAATGGGGAAAGACCAACAAATTCAAATGAAAAAAAAGGGTTAAATGTGTTAAGGTAAATACACACATTTAAAGAAGGCAAAACATTAAGTACATGAAAATATTTTCAAACTTCTTAGTGATCAAGAAGATATAAAGTCTTAAATTATAGATTATGCTATGTACATACCAATGGCCAAAATGTGCATATATCTGATAATATAAAGTTTTGCCAAGAACGTTGACTGACAAAATGTCAACTATACAGTGGTGGAATTCAGCCAGCTCACCAATTTGGTAGAGCCAGTACCTAAATTTTGCTGGGTTCTGTGAACCAATCTTTCAAACAGCACTTGAACTGGCATATTCTAAGTAACTCTAGTAAGGCTCCTCCCATCCATAGGTATAAAAATTTAGAACTGTGCTTGTAATATTTCTTTATTCACTTCTGTGATAGATAAGCTTGCAGTACCAATATGGTCAAAGAAGATAGGTATGTCTGTTGTGACAACATGGCCAATGAGCACACGTAAGAGCAATTGAAAGGCAGAGATAGAAATGGCTCAGCAAATCCCTCCCTTGCTCTCTTGCTCCCTCTTTGTCTTCAGCAATACTTTTGGGAAGGTGCACATCATGGAATGGCAGTTTAATTGAACGAAGTGTTCTTACATTGAGCAAGTTCTTACATTGAGCAAATAGAGGCCTGATGTCCACCTGCTACCTTAATAGTAATCCTATAATTATATGTACACATAGATCTATTTTCCTATCATCATATAAACTATATATTTATCTATGTGCATGCCTGCATTTGGTCCTCTTGGGTTTACCGATATGATCCAGGGAGCAAGATCCAATCAAAACTGCAGTTTCTGAGGGGTTTTTCTGGTTCAATTCAATTCAAGGTAGAGAGAGAGGTTTAGAACATTATGGTGATTGGTTTAGGGGATTTCCAAGGGGGTGGAAATACCACCTTCAGAAGTGGATGCACTTACTGTTGGGTGCCCTTCAGTAGGTTCCAACTCACTAAACCTATTATACCAGAGCAAAGCACGATCCTCACAATGCTTATGTTTAAACACACAATTGAAGCCACTGTCTGGTTGAGGGTCTTCTTTTACTGGACCCTTTACCATAGGCACAATGCCTTTCTCTAGAGATTCATCTCTCTGGTGACATGTCCAAAGTACATGAGAGAAAATCACTTCTAAGGAGAATTCTGATGCTCCTTCCTCCTTGTTCAACACCATAACTCGGATGTATCAATTCTCCCTTAGTCTTCCTCATTCATCGACCAGCTTTTACATTCATATTGATTGGGTCAGACCCACCTTAGCCTTTACAGTGACATCTTTGCTCTTTAACACATTGCAGAGATCTTGCACTGTGGATTTACAGAATGCAAGGTGTTATTTGATTTCTTGTTTACTGTTTCAATGGGCATTGATTGTTAATCCAAGGAAAATGGAATCCTTGAAGGAATCGATCATCTCTCCATTCACTAATCATAAGCTACTTCTTGAAATGACTGAATGTATACTAATTCTTGTTGGTAGAGTGGTTTTGTATCTTCCTATCATTTTCTTGTTTTATTAATTAATTAGCTTGGTAAATTAATTAATTTGTACAGTGTGTCTCTATATTAGTGGGCACCCCAAAAATATTTTTTCAGAGCTGTGCATTTAATTTTTTTACAGAACAACTTTATCTTCCTCAATATTATACTAAATACATTTGTCAAACCTACAATTCTGTTTTTTTCTTTTATTATTAAATACTTTTATTTGTGGGTCTTGTATCTCTTATCAAAATCCATACTTTCATCTATTGTGTCAAGCACGTTTTTACATATGTTGCCATCATAATTTTCAAAGCATTTTCTTACTACCTGAGCCTTTGGTACTAGCTCTTGATTTTCGCTTCCCTTGCCTCCCCTGTCTCTCTCATGTACCCTTGACAAGTTATAGATTAATATTTTCATATCTTACCTCTTTCTCTGTCACCATTCAGCTACTTTTCTACTGTTCATCCCCCTGGAGGGGATTAGATGCTGATTCTTGTGATCAATTTCCTGCTTTCTCCCCCACCTTCCCCTTAACTTCCTGGTATCTCTATTCTCATTGTTTGTTGTCCCTGAGGAGTTTATCGATCCTGGATTCCCTGTGTTGCAGGCTCTTATCTGTAACAATGTGCATGTTCTGGTCGAATCCGATTTGTAAGGTAGAATTGAGATCATGATAATATGGGAAAGGAGTTATTGAAGCATGAAAGGAAAGCTGTACATTTCATCGGTGCTGTACTACACCTTGACTGTCTCATCTCCTCCCCGAAACCCTTCTGTAAGGGGATGTCCAGTTGCCTACAGATGGATTTTGGGTCTCCACTCCTGGCTCAAATCCCCCCCCCACACACACACACATTGGGTATGATTTTGGTCTGGGTCTCAGATGCTTGATACCTTATCCCATTGACACCTCATTATCATATAGGCTGGTGTGCTTCTTTCATGTGGGCTTTGTTGCTTCTCAGCTAGATGACTGCTTGTTTATTTTCAAGCCTTTAAGACACCAGCCACTACATCTTTTTAATTTTAATCCTCCTCTCCCCCCTGCCTAGCCACTATATCTTTTGATAGCCAGGCACCATAAGTTTTCTTCATGACATTTGCTTATGCACCCATTTTGTCTTCAGTGATCACTTTGGAAAGGTGGGCATCACAGAATACCGGATTATTAGAACAAAGTGTTGGGGAATAAATCGGGGCTCAATGTCCATCAGGTACCTTAATTCTTAACATACAGATATAAGTACATAGATCTATTTCCCTCTCCTTACATGGAAATATATTTACATATGTATATACCTATACTTAGACCTCTATACATGTCCTTTGCCTCCTGGTTCTTTCCTCTGTCTTTTACTTTCCTCTTGTCCCACCATCAGTTTCTGCCTTCACACAAGTTTAGCAATTCCCTGCTACTACATTGCCCTTGATTAAGCCCTACTAGGCATCCTGCACCCTTCTCTGCATTGATGCTAGCTCACTTGTTGTTCCCTTGTCTCTGTCTGGCTTGGTTCTCCCACCTCCCTCTCTTTCTCCTGTATCCATCGGAAACCATCTGCTCCATTGTTTTCATCTCTGAATTGTTTATCTTGCCTATCTTATCTAGATAGAGATGCAGAGACATTAATAAGCACAAAAACCATGCTCATTAGTCTTATATTTTACAATTCATGCACATTTTGTTTCATCTCAATTGCAATGCCCTCTATATAGCATCACTAATCTTGGTGTCTCCCTGTGTTTCTCATTTCCATTTCCCTTATTGCCTATCCTTCTGAGGTTTTAAATCTTTACTGAAGCAGGCATCCTCATATTTCTACCACAGAACAGATGGTGGGTTCAAGAAACGACCTTTTGGTTAGAAGTCCATCATAATGCAGTGCTACACCAGCAGGGCTTCTCACACCAAATGTCCACATCGTAATCCCTAGAGTCTGTGAGTGTGTTCCTTTACGTGACAAGCATGACTTCATAGATAATGTTCAAGGAAAAATCGTGAGATGGAGATATTATTCTGGATTATCTGGGTAGACCCAATATCTATAGAAGAAGGAGATGTGACAATAAAAACAGAGCAATACAGGGTCAGAAGCCAGAGTCATGGAAAGCAGGCAGCCATGAAAACTGTAAAGAACAAGTGAATAGATTCTGCCCTATAATCTCCAGTTCTTCTAACACCTAGATTTGAGCCTAATGAGACCTACAATGAAATTCTAGCTTCCAGAATCATAAAATATGCAATCTGTGCTGTTTGAAGCCATATATATATATATGAGTTTATTCTAAACAAAAGTGTTTAAATGCATGTGTGACATCAGTGACTTGATGCAGACAAGTTATTTCAGTCATACACTTGTCTTAGTTGCATTACAATGTCTTTTTAAAATGTCCAATTGAAACTGTGGCTCCCACAGATAGCTGCTGGACCAGTTAAATTTCAGGCAGAGAGGTCAGCTTAGAGGTTAGGGCAACTATTTCTTCAGAGTCCAGAGGAATCATCTTATTTAAAGGGCACAGGCTGACCATTGGGTAAGACAAGGGCCAAGAAATGTGCTCTGAGGGCATTTCCTCTGTTGTGGCAATGCATCTACTGCTCATTGTTTGAGGACAGCAAGGGTTGTTCACAGGGAATGTTGTTGACTATGTTCACTCCATCCACCCTACGGCCCCAACTAATCTTGCCCCTTCAGGTTCTTTTTTTGCTCCCAAACTCAAAGATCATTTAGATGGAAAATGATTTTCATCTCCTGAAAGTGCCAAAAATTGCCGTTGTGATGTTTGAGGAATGTGAACTTCTTCAGGGAAGAGTTAGAAGTGTCAGAAATGTATATACATCAATTGAATGTGTTAATGATTGTACAATTCTTCTTGATATGATTGAACAATTGAGTTGTATGATATGTGGATTACCTGCCAATAATGCAATAAAAAATAAGTGTATAGACATAGAAGGAAGATATGTTGAGAAACAGTAGTGGCACATTTTGATATGTCGTACATATAACCAAGGTTTCCGTTATTTAGTAGCACATTATTTTTAATTACCCTCATACATACTGCCTACTAATTTTCATTCAGCAAATATTTATTGAATGACTTCTGAGTCAAGAGCCCTGCTGACACAGTGATTAAGTGTTCACTTGCTAATCAAAAGTTTGGTAGTTCAAACCAGTCAGTTACTCTGTAGGAGAATGATGTGACAGGCTGCTTAAGTTAAGAATGCTGCCTTGGAAATCCCATGTGGCAGTTCTGCTCTGCTGTAGAGGCTCACCACACGTTGAAATCAACACCTCAGTCATGGTCATTTTGGTTTCTATGAACCAGGCACTGTTTTTGACTCAGCAAAACAGGACCAAGGAAGACAATCAAGCTATTGGCCTCCAAGAAAGTTGTATTCTAGCACAAGAGACAGGCAATAAGCAGGTAAACAGTTGAGTGAGGTGGATACATTCAGATTGTGGGTACTGCTTTAGAAAATAATTAAAAGCCCTAAGGAACCCTCTCTCTCTTTTCTATCGCCATAGGGAGTGAGGATGCCTTCCATCCTTAGCATGTCTTCTAAGACATTCAAAATGAAGAGATTCCTAACGCCCAAAGACATGCACAAGCATGCTATCTTCTAATGGATTTGACTGAAAAGTGGAATCAGGTACAATTCCAAGAGAAGAATCAAGCTATATCTAGGAGACATACATGTAACCCCGTAGTCACTCACACATCTTTAAAGACTGGCCTTGTCCATAGATGTTGAGTTGGCTCCAGTTACACCCACTGACTTGCAGCTCCTCATTGTACCATGCATGCACACCTCTGCCTCAAATACCTCTCACCGTCATCCACCTGAATTCTAGCCTCTTCTTTACACTCATTGCTATCAAGCCGATGGTGACTCACAGCAACTCTATAGGACAGTGAAGACTTCCTTGCCTCTGTGAGTTGTCCAGACTAACTCATCAAAGAAGTAGAAAGCTGGATCTTTCTCCTGCAAGAGACCATGAGATGAACACTTGCCCTTGGAAACTTTTCCTGCACTGGGCTCTTGCTCTATCCTATACTCCCATAGCATGTGTCTGATTCCACTTGAGTTACAATCGTTGATAATCCTAGTTTTCCTTGTACCACTTTGCCAAGTTAATGCGTAATGAGTGTCTTTGTTTCTCGTTCCTTAAGAGCTTTCTCCTACCATGGACTAACCTTGCAAAGGACAGGATCTATATTTCTCTCTGCTTTTTCATTTCTCTCCATATCCCTGTGTGTGTATGCATGTGGGTCTAAGATGTATGTCTTCCCTGTGTGTGCTAACACACAATATCCCAGACAAACCAGTATCCAATAAATACTCAATGAGAAATGAATCAATCTACTATGTAATACATTTTTTTCTGTCAGGAAAAGGTAAAATCTCTATAATGATAGTGAATCATAATACAGTTGATGGGTATACTATTTATAAAACTGGTGTCAGGAAACAGTCTGCATTTATGTGGTTACTTTGTTCCTTGAGAAGAAAACCTCAATCTTCCTTTTTATTCCAAGTAAGAATAATCTGTTTTCCATATTGATAGTGTTTCCCTTTGCGCCCCAGATTCAGTGTTGGACCCTACGTTATCCATTTGACTACTGATCATTGGGTGCCTATGATGGGCAAGTACTGTTTGGTGCAGTACCGAAACAAATGGAAAATCAAAGCTGACATTCCAGGGGGGTCAGGGGTGGGCAGTGGTGAAAGTAAAGAAAAAAAATATTAGAGCAAGCAAAAACACAAGAAATACAGGAAGCAATGGAATTGCCCAATTCAATTCTCCCTTGGAGGAGAAAGCTGGTCTTTCATGAGATAAATACAGTTGTAATCACAAGAAAACCGATGGTAATGGTTAAGAACAAGGACTTTCAAGTCTCAAAGGACTAGATTCAACTCCAATTCTGCCATTCATTGTGTGTTCTTAAAGAAATTACTTACCTTCTCTGAGACCATTTTGAGCATCTGTGAAATGGAGTAGATAATAGACATAGTCATAAGATTATTATGAGAATTAAATTAAATAATTCATAACCAATGCTCAACACAGTGCTAGACACAAAACAAACAATGTCATTGGGTGCCATTGATTCATTTCTGATTTGCAGTGACTGTATGTGACAAAATAAAACTCCCTCCTGAGAATTCCATAAGCTGTAGTCCTTATGGGATCAGAGACTAGTTATTGGGTAGTCAGTAGTACCTACCATGGCATCCATTCTTTTAGTTAGAAAACAAATACTTATTGAAAACTATTATGTAAGAGTTAATGCATTATGGTACTAAGGGGACAGAACCATACAGAAGGCACAACTGAGAGAACAAAAGTAGAAATACAGGGAGGAGAGGTAAGTTGCACGGGGAAAAGAATGAAACACATGAATGAGTGAACCGAATGTGCTGTGGTGAGAAATGGGAGTTGATAGCCTCATTTTGAGACTCTAGAAGACTTTTCCCTTGCCCTAAAATAATGGAGACAGCATTGAGAAAAGGAAGCGGAAAACAATGTGTAACAAATGAGAGTCTCCATTTCTTTTGAAACTTAATATATCCAAGAAAATCATACCCCAAAAAGTAAACCTCAGTATGTTAAATTATGCCTATGTGTGACATTTTCAATTCAGAAAATAATATTTTCACAAGTGTAGAGAGAGAACTTCTGTGGCTGTAAGAATGGTGGAACAATCATTTGAAAGACAAGTACTATTGTAATTTGTCCAAATTTAAACTTTATCTCTTTAAATGACCCACGGACACAGAATAGCGGCACATCAAACATTTATTTTTAAAGGCCTGAACCCAATGTTCTAACGAATTATAAATGTCTTCTATAGCTCATGGCTCCCACTGAGAAACAACTTGAAGAGGATAATGTAAGTAATAAACATATTCTTGACTATGTACCTTGAAGCCTTTTGACTGTTGCATTTTGCTGTGCTATTTCTTATTTGGTTTATATTCCCCACACGCATGCGCGCGCACACACACACACCAATCTCTAGACCCCTTTAAATAAGTCATAACCTTTTCTTTTCTGAATTATTTTTACTTTTTATAATGTGCTGTTGAGTCTTCTCTAAAAGACTTCTTCACAGTTCCTTCCAATGTGCCTTCATTGTGTGTAGTATTATGACATTTCCCCCTAAATTCACATCTGACTTCCAGCCAACCTTTCCTTCCCTGGCTCTTGAATTTCTTTCCACACTCCTCCTACACATGGTTGGAGTAAATATCAGACTGTCTTGCTTTGGGATTGTGTAGCTGTGAGAGATAAATGGTAGACTACTCGCTATGGATTCACATTGCTATACTGAGAAATGTGGAGACTAGGAGTGCTGATTTCACTGGACACCAACTGTAGCAGGCGGTTAATGACTATATCCCTGGCTTTTGAAGTCTCCAGGTTCTTCTCTCTAGACACTTGAAGACTAATTTGGTCCACATTTGTCATGATCAGTTCTGATGCCAGAATCTGGGTGGGAGAATTGTCACGAAACACAGTGTCCATAATGTATTGCTTATATAACTCTACCACCTTCTGCTCCAGATACTCATTCAGGACTGCGTTTGAAATAGGCTTCTGCATCTGCAGACTGTTTTTTTCTTTGATGCTCGTTATTCTCCAGTAGGATGAGTAGCGCTGGATAGGCTTGAGGGGAAAGTCACTGGATGGAGTGGAGATGGAATCCTCCATGGGCAGAGGGATCTCTGATGACTTCAACAATGGACCGTATTCAAAACTGCTCTCAGAGGGAAAACCTGTCGTCACTGAATTAATGGCCATCACCTGACCCCCAGCAATATGTAAGTCATTGTAATTCTTACAGATACTTTTGCAGGATGGCGGCACCAAGTAGGTTTCTCTACTGGAACTGTGGTCTCTACAGATCTCAACTGTAGTCAAGGTTGGCCTTTGATTCACAGGACTGGGGGTTGTCTGTAGCACCGTGACCCTCTGGCTTCTGCTGGATTGACTCTCTCTTGAAGGCACTGAGGAAATAAACTTGACAGATGATTTGCAACTCACATAAAGACTTCTCACATGTGTGTCATCCACAGAGGAATAGGCTAGAACAGCATCTGCATTTGACTCCTCTTCCTTTTCCTCAGCCACTTGCTCATGCTGAGATGCACAGTTCCACTGGATGTCCTTCCAGTAGGCAATCCCACTGATATAACCTTCTGACAGCATTCTGGAAAGAAAACACATAATTAATAATGTGGAGAAGAAAACAACAGTTGGCATATGGAAAAAGTTATGGACAAGGAAGGAAGAAGTCATTTCATTCATTCCCCTAGCCACCAGGAAGTTAATGCCAACTATGTACCAGAATGGAAACCTACTTGCATAGTGGTTACTCATTGTGATACTGACTGCAAGATCAGCAATGCAAAACCATCAAGGGCTTCTTGGGAGAAAGAAGGGGTTTTCCTACTCCTGTGAAAAGTTACAGTCACAGAAACTCACAGGGGTAGTTCTACCTTGCCCTGTGGTGTCACTACATGTTGGCATTGACTCAGTGACAATGAGTTTGACTTGGGGTTGTTATGTACCAGGATTATGGCATGCATTGTAGATATAAAGTTGAATAGAGTTCAGTCCCATTTTTGAGAGAATTTCCCACCATGGGAAAAAAACAAACTGGGCACAAACAATTTCAGTGTTCGGTGATTGAGGATAACTATCATGACAGACATGAAGGAAGACCAGAAAAGAGGCTCCTAATATAGTCAGAGGTAAAGTCCCTTTACCTGTATGTCATACAGTAGGGGAGAGTTCACCTGAATTATCAAGAGGAAGGATGAGTCCAGTCCTAGGCACCCATAGCTTTAAGAGAACGTGATGATGGGCAATGGATAACTAAAGAATCAGTGAGTTCTTGCTTATGGTGATTGAGAATTTGAAATCATTAAGGGTGATGGTTGAACAACATGAGTAGTGTAAAATAAATTATACACCTTAAAAGTGCTGACTTGACAAAGGTTTTGTTACAGATATTATTATAACGCTTAAAAAAGTGATGGCATGACCTGTTCTTCGTATACCAAAAAGCCACACATCACTGAAGGGATTATGAAAAGGCACTGGAATTTGATCCTGAAGGACCTTGGGAATCATGCAAAGGTATTTGAGCCCTGCCTTACAGGAAATGGAAAATGATTGAGAAGTTGTAAATTTAGCAACAAAATAATCTGTACATTGGGTTACAAGAAGGAGTAAATATGCAGTGAAGCTTATTAAAGAAAAAAGCTGTATATTAACTCATTGTTCATTCTATTCCTGGCACCTAGAATAGTTATTTTCCTTTAAGGAGATATTCAACAAATATTTCTTAATTTAAATTAAATATCTGGCAACTGTGGTCCAGCATAAAAATCAATTATCAGCTCATCAAAAAGGACCAAAGAGTCTCTTCTATCTTACAGATGAACTGACTTCTTACCCCATACCACAAACTTCTCTGAATACTTCCAATAAATGTCTCTGATTTCAAAGGATGTGTTTATCCCTACCCTAGTTACCAGGGGGGTTTCCTGACCACAGTTCTTTCCTGCACCTGCCTCCCTTTCTCACCCTGACAGTTGGCACTGGAGTTGTGAGTGGCTAGAACAGACTAGAAACCAGCAGCTGCTTGTCTAAAAAAGAAATGCCATGACATTCCGGGCACTTGGGTCAGAAGACCAAAGTGAGGGACTGTGATGGGCTGCTCTCCTCTGACCTGAAGGTCTGTGCTTCTAAACTAGACCTGCCAATTTCAGTTCAGAATCAAAAAGGAAGATTTAAAAAGAAAAATTATGACTGGATCCATTTAGACTGGAGGAGCCCAAATCAATCTTCCTAAAATAACCTTTAAATCCTGAACTGAACCCATCCCAGAAAGTGGCTTTTAAACTAAACATGGATACATTTGATTAATCAAGAATGCCTGCCTTGAATATTGTATTAATTCAAAAAATTGTCTAAATGATATCAAGTTGACAACAGTAACTCTCAAATACAAATGACAATTTTAAGAGGCACAGAGAGTCAAAGGGAATGATGTAAAACAATGCAAGGAGAGACATAGCAACAATGGGGAAAATGTAACCACTGACAATTGGTATGCAGCAATTACTGAATGGGTGTATGTTCTTGCCATTTTTTTAAAAAAAGGATTATTTTGTAGCCATTATTTAGTCATTTTAAAAAGCAGCATTCCTTTTTCATTCCTCTGGATATTATTTTATAAATAAATAAAATACACTTGTGTTTTAAATTATATAAAAGTAATTGTTTAGATGTTTAACTTCTCTTTTTGGAAATATTTCAAGATACATTGCAAGATAAATATTTTTGGAAATATTTCAAGATATTATTCAAGATAAATCCATCAATTGTTTAAATGCTAACTATAAGCTAGCCCAATTACAGATCATGTAGATACGAAGTCAAAGATCTTCAAAAATACAGATAACTATCCATCAGGCATGTTGCCTGGAGAGACCAGTGCCTGGAGGACATCATGGTCGGGACAGTCAAGGGGCAGAGCAAAAGAGGAAAGCCTTCAACAAGATGGCTGCAACAACGGCCTCGAGCAAAGGAACAACCATGAGGAAGACACAGGCCTGGACAGGGCTTCGTTCTGTTGGCATAAAGGTTGCTGTGTGGAGCAATAACACCTCGCACACATAAGAATAAAGGAAATGGTGTTCTTTCGAAGAAAAAGAAATGAAAGTTTCCCAAGATGTGGTTCAGAGCTCAATGAGCTTGATATCCGATGGAAAGTCAGTATTCAGTGCATGAAGAGGTCATTGTTGTTAGTTCCCATCGAGTACATCTGAACTCCTAACTGTCATATCTGGCAGTGTGGAATGGCCCCATGGTGCTTCCTCAGTGGTACTTTTGACAGGAGCAGGCTGCCAGGACTTTCCACCCTCCGAGCTGCTGGTGGATTCCAATTGTTCACCTTGTGATGAAGCTGAGGGCTTAATTCCTTTGTGTGCCTTGGGAGAGAATTCACAAAGTAAAAGAGCTGATCATAAAAGTCTAAAAGTGATGCAGGTACTATTTGGTGGCCCTCTCCATCATACGTCCACCCTGGCTATTGCTGCTGCATTCCACCTCCTCTTTAAATATTTTAAAATACTTTTATTGGGGGCTCTTACAACTCTTATCACAATCCATACATGCATCCAGTGTGTCAAGCACATTTGCACATAGACCGCCATCATCGTTGTCATTCTTTTCCCACTTGAGCCTCTGATATCAGCTCCCAATTTCTTCCCCCTCTCTCACCCCCACGCTCTCCCTCCCAAACCTTTGATAAGTTATAGATTATTATTTTAATATTTTCCATCGTCCTCCATCACCCCTCTCCCACTTTTCCATGGATCAATCCCCTGGGACAACCATGTTAAACATATTGATCCTTGTGATCGGTTTCCCTTTTCTCCCCCACCCTCTCCTTATCCTTCCGGTATCTCTACTCTCATTGTTGGCCCTCAAGGTCTTATCTATCCTGGATTCCCTGTGTTTTGTAGCAGTGTGCACATTCTGGACTAATCCAATTTGTAAGGTAGAATTGAGGTCATGATCCCAAGAGGGAGGGGAAGGAGACGCTCCAAAGACCTTTAAAGGGGTCTTTCTAATGAAATCAATGGAAGATACATCCCGCTGGAGTGGGGGCAAGGGATCAAACCTGTTGCCGCTGCTGGCGTTGATTCTGACTCCTGTGTGCAGAGTAGAATCACCCCACAGGATCTTCCTGACTGCAACCGATCTCAGACCATTCTCCTATCTCTTGCTCATGCATTTGAATTGCCATCCTTTCTGTTTGTAGTCAAGCACTTAACAGTGTGCATCACCAGAGTAGGTAAAACAATAAAGAGGAAAGTGGGGTCAAAGGAGTCAGGAAATCCAGCATAACAGAGAGGTCAGGGAGTCCCTCAACTTGATTCACCAGAGCCCCAGACCTGGGCTGTACACTAGGAAGGCGCCATTCCCAGGAACAATGGAAAAGAGGGAAAGAATAATGCCTTCCTAGTGGAGGGTAAGGTGTCCTAGAGGTCAATAGGATGAAGTCCACTCAAGCTGTACATTGCCACCTTCACAACTCCCTACCAAGTGCAGAGGCAGTGCCAAAAGGGAAGGCCCTCCAATGTGGGATGAAGATGGGACTTTTCCAAGTCATATACTCCAAAATATTAGCAAGCAATTTACCAACATTTAGTGTACTAGCCATTCTCACTGAGGGTCCCAATTTTATGAGGTCTTTGTCTGACTAGTGATGTGGCTGACTAAGATCGCTGAGCTCCCTGATGTTCCCAGTTATCTGAGGGCTTTGCATGACTCAAGTTAGGACAGTGATCTGCTTCCCTCAAGGCCTTTGGGTGGGATTCAAGAATCATTGTCAATGACCCCTAACAATATAGACGTGTTCATCTACCCCTGGGAGTCTGGAGGTTTTCCTTATCACATCCCTTTCCTCTTAGTCATGAGTCTTCCCTAAGCCATTATCATCTTATAGTCCTTAAGACATCCCCCGCTTACGGCACATCCTGAGAAATTATGTGTACCCTGTAAGGCTACTTAAACAGAGAAAATTAATGTTCGACACTCTCACTGCTGACCCTCACTCCTGGGACGCTCCTGCCTGCCTCTCTGCTGCCCCTGAGCGCCGGATGCTCTCGGCTCTTCACCCTCATCATGTAACTCCCTCTCTCTCTCCACGCAGACCACCATACAGGGCGGAGGTGAGCATGTTACCCTAATGTTATGTATGTCTGACTCTTATTGTTTCTTTCTCTGTGTCATGATCTCTATATCATTATTATTATAAATAATAGTTATCACTGTGCAGCTGCCGGTTGAACCCTTGCTGTGAGTATATCAGACGCCAGCCACCTCTGATACTCCACAAGATGGATCGGCACCATAGCTCCAGCATAGGATGGCACAGGAACGGACAGGATGTTGTTTTGCCTGCATAGGGTCATTATGGGTCACAACTGATGGTATGTAGTAACAGCAACAAAGCACATTCCTGCTCTACTGAGGATCTCAGAGTTCCCTGACAATCCCCCAACTGCAGAGTCTGCACAGGCGTTACCTCTAATCCATCAGGACTTGCACCTACCCCTGGGCCTAATCAGTGAGAAGCCAAACCAATGGCTGTCTCATAGATTCTTGTAAAACTGCTTCAAAGCCATGCCTTTTCAGGAGCATATCACCGGGTCTTTGTTCTGAGGGCCCTCTGGGTTGATTTGCACTCCCACACACATTTCATTTCTCAGCTGGGTGCCTCACCGCTAGCACCACCCAGGAGGCCCTAATATATGCCCAAGGGCTGGCTTTTTGCTGGGGCTATGGATGGTGATTGGATAGTTGTGCTCAATGTCAGGGGCCGGCAGGACTCAAGTAAGCAGATTGAAGGGCTTTAGACTGGAGGCTCCACCCCACGTTTGCATGTTTATCCTGAGCCTAGAAAGTGTCAGAGAGAGTTCGACCCATAATGCTAGTGGAAGGGCATTCCAGGATTAAAGCTATGGCACAGACTCAGAAGGCAAACCACGTGGATTAGGAGAGATCAGGAGGCTCCTGGGGAAGAAGACAAATGGGGCCAAGAACTAAGTCATGAAGCAAGTCTTAGACAATTACCTC
This sequence comes from Nesogale talazaci, assembly GCA_004026705.1. Lineage (NCBI taxonomy): Eukaryota > Metazoa > Chordata > Mammalia > Afrosoricida > Tenrecidae > Nesogale > Nesogale talazaci. The sequence goes on from PVJH01010357.1 coordinate 49,593, forward strand.
TACACTTTGGGAATGAATTAGGGCAAATAAAGTAAATCAAAACATAGAAAGGCTAGACCAATATTCTCCAATAGAATTTTCCGGGAAGGCAGAATAATTTAGATCCGTGCTCAAATAGTAGCCAGATCAGGAAGAAAGGCATGAAAATCCTATGGATCACAACCCTCCATGAGGCGAAGAGGTGATTTTGTACTTTTTTTTTCGGTTTGGGTTTTATGTGGCATCACTGCCCTAGTGGGAGTAGGAAGCCCAGCCTTGCTCCTGGAGAGCTGTTGCTGGATTTGAACTGTCAACCCTGTGGGCCGCAGTCCTGCACACAACCATTAGGCCACCAGGGCTCATCCTGAAGGGATGATTTTGAAAGAGTAAGTATCTTGAGAGTGAAAGTAAAGGAGCATAAAATGACTTAAGAAAAAGAAAAAAGAAAGTGAAGGAGCAAGAGAAGTCAAAAGTAACTCCAGGCTTATGGGGAAATGGCCGGCCCTGAGGAGAATCAGTAGAAGGAGCCAGAATGGGAGCTGATATGGTTAGTCCAATCCCTGTTGAGTCTGAGTGCAGGGCAATTTTCCAAATAGACAACTGTTCCTTGGAGATTCAGGCTGGGAACTCAACAGATCAGTCACTGAAAGCAGTGTCTCGGTGTGGGGAGTGGGTGAATGCCCTGGGCGTTCGAGGAGAGTGCAAGCGTTCTGTAATCACAGGGGTGGGGACAGTCTATAGGGAGGGCTAAGCCAATGAATGAGCAGCAGCAACAGCTATGGTATCTCAAAGCTTTGCAAAGACTTTTACAAGAGCGATAAATGAGATGAGCGAGTCATAGTCTTAAAATGTGTAGGTACAGTTTGGCTATGATCTCAGTCATGAAGGGGGGAACAGAACCAACTGAAAATTTCAACTGGCATTCCAGAGACCAGACTGCATGTTCTGATCTTGTCGTCAGCTAGCGGCTTTAGTGGAATTAGTGACCCAACCACAAGCAATCCCAATGCCATTAAGTTGATTTGGACTCATGGCAACCCTACAGGACAGAGCAGACAGCAGCTTGGGTTTTCCCAGCTGTGACTTTGACAGAAGCCAAAGGCCACATCTTTCCGCTGCGGAGAGGTTGGGGGGTTCACACTACCTGTTAGGTAGCAGCATGGGGAGTGGGTCCTTTCCAGGCCTAGGGGCCCCCTACAGGACTTGGGAAGCCAAGGCAGGCTCAGGGCCATAGGTCAATTCCAGCTGGAGCCAGGTGGGCTTCATTCAGTCTATCAGGTCAACCAGTACCATCGACCACGTCTCTGGGCTGAAAGCCCTAAAGACCAGAATCAGGAGGCCACTGCCCGCTCTTTTCCATCTGTTCCTTCGCCTTCCGCTCAGCCGTGTCTTGGTCTCTCTCTCTCTCCCACCCACCCCCCTACCCCTTCTGAGGGTGCCTCTGTTCACTTACTGTAAAGCCTGAAACTTCTTCTATACTTTATAAAAACCCTCTTGGATCACAAAAGGCCTGGATGTGAATTCTTTCTCATGCGAAGTCCAAGGACCGGGGTATTTCCCACCCGAGAAATCTAACATACACACCTTGACTAGAAGGTAAATGCTTGACCTGTGCCTATAGGTGCGCTCGTTCTCACAAGTCTGTTCTTACAACTCACCCTGGCGGCAGACTAGGTCGTATGCTGAGCTGCTAACCATCAGATCAGCAGTTCGAGCCCACCAGCCTCTCCATGGGAGAAAAATGAGGCTTTCTGCTCCCATAAAGATGCATAATCTTGAGAACTCAAAGGGGCAGTTCCCCCTGCCTGATCCAGTTGATATGAGTCAGAACTGCCCCGATGACAGTGAGACGAACATCGATGCAATACCAACTGCACTGCACTCCAGACACGATTTGACATGCTTTTTGAGTATAAAGTCTGTCTAACTCCACAATGAAGCTAAGCTGTAAATCCTGTTCTTGTGCTCATGTTACAGATTATACAATTGGGTGTTGTGTCCAAAGTCATCAGATACACTGGCATTCTGAAACCATAATCCCTGTTCACATGATGCTTGAACTCTCAGAGACTCAACTAGCTGTAAAATGAGAAAATGGGATCAAATTATCTCCAGAGTCTTCTCAAACTGTAATACTTATAATGAGACAAGAGAAACCAGTTAGGTAAGCATTATGCAGCACCCAAACGAGTTTCTGTAAAGGGACAGCAGAGGGCAGCAGAGAGCTCGCTATGGCAACTTGGAAAACCAGCTTTAAAAATAAGCAAATAACCGGTAAAACTCACAAAATTATATATATTTTCATACACTTAATCTTTATAACATCTGTTTAATATACCGTGAGATAAAATCAGTGCTTCATATCACAAAACATTAAAAAAATGAAAATAGACGAACAGAGAAAGATTGGGTTTATTTGGATTAATTATTGGCATTTTTCTTCGTAAATCTCAGTGATAACCTGGGAAGGCCTGAAAAAGCATACAGGATTTCTTCAAAAGTATTATAACAAGAAACATTTCAAACAAATGCTAATTTCTTTATCATTAGGCTTGTCATCAGAGACACTAAAGCTTAAACTTATACATTATTTTTATGGTTCAAACATATTTGGTCACTTGAAATTTTGTTTCCTATCTTAGAGAAGATATATATACATACATACATACATATATATATATATATATATGAAGTCTCCATGACTGGTTAAGTGTGAAGGGAATGACACCCAAGGGCATTTGCAAATGAGATGTTCTAGGCAAATGTGGCCCACGTTAATCATTACCAGAGAAAGACCAAAATTAGCCTGATGTGCAAAATCACAACTTAGAAATATGCGCTAAAGTACAGCATCTTACGAAATCACTTGCTTGGAGTTGAGAAGAAACTGCCATATAAATCTTGATGCCAGGGTAGCATTTCCATGGTTACTCTGAAAACGGCCATCGCCCTACCTTCTGTCCATAGCTGCATTTTTCATTTGCACGCAGACAGCACAATCCTAGAGTCAAAGAGGAAACCCAGAGAGGGGGTATAACACACTACCAGTATGGTGGACCACGTATTAGGTGGGTAACCTCAAGTTGGCGTCCAGCAGCTGGTCCACAGGACAGAGAGGAAGCTTTCTGCTACCTTAACAAACAACTGCTCCCTTAATCCCTTTATCATTTGAAAAACACCTAACTCAGAGGTTGGCGAGCGTTTTCTGCAAAGAGCCAACCAATAAAGATTTTCATCTTGGCAATCCGTGTGGTCTTTGCTCTCACTGTAGGCTCAGAGGGACCCTATAGGACAGGGTAAAACTGCCCTTATGGGTTCCCAAGAGTAACTCTCTATGGGACTAGAAGGCCTTCTCCCCCCTCCCCCCACTACTAGAAGCTCAATATGTGACCCAACATCTTTCCATCTTTAGGTTTCCTCTTGAACTCCCTGTTTGCACCGTTTGTGTGTAAGTTAAACATGTGTACAAAAAAACATAAAAACGATTTTCAGAGTAACCCTGCAAAGGCTAACCTTGTATGGAAATTTTACTATGGAATTTCTTCTGAACTCCAAGTAAATGATTTAACAATGTGGAAGCCACTATGCCACCAGGGCATCTCAGCGTAAAAACAGCCACAGAAAATATATAAATGAATAGGTGTGAGTGCTCGCTAAGCATCTCCGTGACTGAAACCAGAAGCTTGGGTTTGGCCCATGGTCCTTGGCTTGCCGACCCCTGACATAAGCACCAAAGCAGACATTGAGATGCATGGAAAACCACCACAACAACCATCATCATCATCATCATCATAGTCACTGCCCACTTGACGCTTTCCATATGTTAACTTTAATCTTCCAACAACACTAGGCATGGCCAGAATGTGTGCTCTCAGAATAAGAAAACTGAGATCCAGGTATAAAAAATGATCTTCCCAAAACCACGCAGCTGCAAAGTACTAGATACCAGATTCCAGGCCAGGTTTATACAGAGCGTGTGCTCTGTTCTTCACAACAGTCCCCTAATCTGTTCTCTACTGCCCAGCAGAGAACTGTGGATATCACCCAGTCATGAAAACAAGTGCTTTGGGCTTCCAGGAATCAGGCAACAGCACTGATTCTATTTAATAGCAGCAGAACTTGCCAGATAAAGGGCAGTATAGTGAAGTACATCAAGCCCTCAGGAGGAAAGTCAGTGTTCAGATCTGAAGGGCAGCCGGGATGATGATTAAAAGTATCTTCCAATAGATTACCAGCACTTTGATTTTGCCATGGGGGTGGAGGGTGGGTGAATTTCAAATCTAGTCATAGAAACATTTTTCTTAATGATTACCACGACTGGAAGTTGGTGTCCTCTTGTCCCTAATTTAACAGCATCCTCCAAAGGTTAACTGAGCTACAGCTCCCCACTGCCTCTGGAATATTGTCCACTGTGGGAGTTATATAATCTGTTGTCAATTTGAGAGGACGATGAGTGAAGAGGTGGAGGCTAGGCTCTCGATCATGTCATACCAATGAGGCCTCTCTGTGGGCATGGCCTTCTCCTGAGGATTCTGGGAATGCCTCTATTCCTTTAGAGGCAGGAGACTTTCTGGTCAATCCAGAGAGACATTACAGCTGACAAATCACATGGCACTACACTAGTGCCCTGAGCTGCAGGAGTCACATGGAGATCCCCTGGAGACAGGGTGATGGCAGTCAGAGTCTGGAAGTTGAAGGAACCGTCTAGAGACTCCTGCCAATGCTGAGATGCCTCCACGCACACTGGATCGTCAAGATTTCCCACCCACTAACCTGTGATCGTCCTGAATTCAGAGACATTGCATGTTTTTCTTTGTGAGTCTGAAGAGGTATTTATAGTTTGGTATTAGACTTATGGGCTAATATCAGATTTATGGACTTGATCTGAACTGAGCTGGGATGTTTTCTCACTGTTCAATGGCTCATATATAAAGCTCTATATTTTGCACATATGAGTGTCTATGAATGTGTTTCTCTCATCTCCTGGACTAGCACACCCATGATGATGCCCTGTGCCTTCATGAAGTGTGCTTCCTATCTGCCTTTCCAAACTCATCTCTGCCTGTGCCCCATAGAGCACAGAGCCCAGACATGCAGAACTGCTGCCAATCCCCACCAAACACCATGCCCATACAGGCATGTGTGCATTTTTTAATTTGAATTTTAAAATTCTGCACTGAGCCCTGGTAGTGTAGTGGTTATGTCTTGGGCTGCAATCTACAAGGTGAGCAGTTTGAAACCACCAACCACTGTATGGGAGAAAGACTGGACTCTCTACTCCCATTAACAACCCACAGGGGCAGTTCTGTCCTGTCCTGTAGGTTCGCTATGAGTTGACATTGACTCCATGGCAATGAGTATATTGAGAACTCATCTCATATCCTACAAGTTTCATAAATATTTTTTAGAATTTTTATGATCTGATAACTATCATGAACACTTCACTGCCCCAGTCAACCATTCATGATTGTTGTCCCTAAATTAGGAGATTCTGCGTGCATTTGTTCCCTCCTCATAATCATGATCAGAGTTGCATGCAACATTAACACAAAAACACTTGTTGCTTTAGCCAGTGAAATCAATCATTGGAACCCCTTTTGGAATGAAGGACACACTGGAAATCTCAAAAGGAGAGTGAGAAGAGTGGAAACTGGTAGGGAGTGGAGCAATTTGGAGTGATATGGCAACAGAACAAATCTGGCCTTTGGAAGAGCCCATAGAAAAGAAGATATTGAAGAGTCTGAGCCCAGGATGCCAAGAAGATACCATCCGCAGCAGCACACTGCATGAAGCAAGTGAAGGGGAGCTTCCTCCTGGCTTCAGAGGAAGTGACCTCATGGAAATAAAGACCAAACATAATTTTTTAAAAAGTCTTCTACTGATCTAGCTAGCTGTGAAGCTTGGATAGCGTTGCCTTTTCCCAAAATACTACATACTGTCAGCACATCTTATTTGAGCAAATCATTTCTCATGGAAAACTATAGCGTTTGCTGGCTTTTATCACTATATGTCTACATTGGGTACTGTATTTTTTTGGACCATAAGACACACTCCCCCCCCAAAAAAAAAGTGGGGTGAAAACAAGGATACATTTTATGGTCCTAAGGTGTGGCACCTCAGAACAGTTTATTATACTGGTACTATTTGGTTCAGACTATTGTTTTCTTCCTTTCCTGCTCTAAAAACTGGGTGTGTGTGTCTTATGGTCAGGTATGTCTTATGGTCTGAAAATTACTATGTTTCCATGAATGTTTCCTTTGGTTAGAATGGAAGGAATGGAATAATTAGATGCTAACTATTGTCAAGTAGTTCAGGCCAATGTATTCTCATCAACAATACCTGAGATGAGCTGTTTCCACTGACTTTTTCAATACATTATTATATATTTTTTCTAATTAGTGAGAAAATGCGATGTCTCAAATTTGAGGATGAAGCAAACAGTTGTTAAGATCAAGGTGAAGTGTTGTGTTACAGATATTCTGAAAACTCTTACTGGCAGTTACATAATCTGGTGTCAACTTGCAAATGGCGCAGTCTAGCCTGTCAAACAGGTGGCAGCTTGATGATCTCATGTGAAGGCACCACAGAGATAAATAGCTCACTGGAGACATTTTCTTCTTGATGACAAGACATGGAGCTACACTAGAAGCCTGGAGCAGAAGGAGCCATGTGGTGACCCATGCCAGCTCTGATAAACTTCCTTTGCCACTGGCTTCACAAGACTTTCTACCCACTGGCCTGTGGTTTTCCTGCATTTGGCATCATTGCCTGTATTTTGTGAGTCTGAAGAGACTTTATAGATTTGGTATCAGACATATGAGCTAATATCAAACTTATGGACTTGATCTGGACTGTCCTAGGATGTTTTCTCAATATCCAATTGCTCTTGTATGTAAAGCTCTTTTTTTATACACATATGTGCAGTCATGTACTCATGACATTTTCATGATTGAGAGTGTAGTGGTAGAGCCTAGCCTGTCAATCTGGAGATAACAAATGAGACCTCTGTGTGGGCATGGCTTCCTCCTGAGAATTCTGGGAAATCGCATGACATTTCCCCCATGGGACTTACTGCTGAGTCCTTGGGAGACATTGCAGCTGACAAGATACAAGGTGGACTCCCTGTGACACATCCCAGAGGAGAGACCACAAGAGTGTACTCTGATGGAACCAAACCTCTGAAGCCAGAAAAGCCACAAAGACTCCTGCCAGTGCTGAGATGCTTGAGAAGCCCTAGAAAGGCCCCTGCTGGGCTGAGATGCTTCTACCACCACTGGATAACCAAGACTATGTATCCACTGGTCTGTGATTGTCCTGGGGTCATTGCATGTGCTTCGTGAGCCTGAAGAGGACTTATGGATTGGTATCAGACATATGGGTTAATACTGGACTTAAGGACTTGGACTAGACTGGGTTGGAAGGTTTTCTCAATGTTCCATTCCTCTTGTATACAAACCTCTCCCTTATATACATATGCGTGTTTATGAATTTGTTTTTCTAGTCAACCCAGACTAACACACTCTTAAGTCTCAGCATCATCTTTTTCTCTCTTAACCTCTCTAGCCAGTTGCCAGGGAATGGCTTCTGAGTCATAGCAAACCCTTGTGAGTCACAGAACTATGCTCCACTGGGCTTTTAGTGAGAGGCTTGGGGAAGTAAATCATCAGGTCTTTCCTGCAGGGCACCTCTGAGCAGACTTGAATGCTCAATTTTTAAGTAGCTGCCAATCATTTTAACCACACAGGGCTTTCTACATCTGTTTCCCCTAATCTGAATGAGAGGTCACATAATTCCAATGTAAATGTTTATACCTTACTGATTTTTGAGACTTTCATGTAACCTGCTAAAAGTTATGGCTGTCTCACAGAAGTATATATTCAAAATCGGTCCATGATCATGTAACCGAATTTATATAAAAAACTTTAACTTTTCCCCAGAATTTTACCCTAGCTAAAAGATTCTTTAGAAAGTATCTCCATGTCTAAAATGGAACCTACAGTTTCCTTATTCATATCTTTAAAAATAAATGTTCTTGGCTGAGCCCCGGTGGCGTAGTGGTTGTGCGCGGGACTGCGGCCCACTGGGACGGAGGTTCAATTCCCGCTCATGGGAGCAAAGGCTGAGCCTCCTAATCCCACCACCAGGGCAGTGATGCCTAAAAAAAAATTTAAAAAAATAAAATAAATGTTCTTTCAAGTTGTAAAGAGCCACTCGTTCATTCATATACCTTGGGTTCCATGTCTACTATTTCATTTCTTCCTTAGACATCTATTGACAAATGCTCTAAACTATTGCCCACCCTTATTTCAATTTCTGTTACAAAGAAATCCAAGGTGGTCTACTCATCTGTCAAGTAGAAACTGTTTCAAACTCAATAAATCAACGTTTGAAAGTATACCTTGATGTTATGAGAATAATAAGTTTATAATATCTCTGTTTTTCATCTTAAGACCACCAACGAAATCAATAATTTGCTGTTCGGTTTCTACCTATACATTTATGACCAACCACAATGGCTCCTGCCTAAATTTTCTCTAGATGTGTAGCTTTCCTTAGTTCAGAATACGTAAAATTTGGTGTCAAGATGTGAGTTAATATATTACTATCATAGTTTGTACTTTCTTCATGTCTTTTCCTGACATCTCACAAATTGGAAAATGCAACAGTAAGATTACAATTATTCATTTTCTAGTCCTGTCATTTTGAGTCAAAATACATTGAGTAATTCAACATCATCCAATTAAATAACTGTTCATCATAATAGGCATGACAAAAATTGTTGTGTAAGTGAGCTGGACCTGATCTGGTTTCTAAAACTTTCTGTATTTTTTATTTGTTGGTTTATTCATAATGGAGTGTAATCCAGAGGTGCTGTGAGTCACCCTTTTGAAACTGTGTGATATGATTTTCCATTTTTTTTGATATATGGATCCTAGGATTGATGAATCTAGAGGGTCAGCAAGTGGAATATGAGGTTCAAGGGGAGGGAGAAACAGGAGAGGGTCGGGGTAAATGGGAGACAATGTCAAGGAGTCCATGTAGAAAAAGGATGTTTGGAAACTGATTTTGGTGGCAATTGTACAACTCTACTTGATGTGATTGAAATATGCAATGATATGTTTTATGTATTAAGTCCCAACTAATTTTACAATGTTTTCTAAGTTCCAGAGGACATGAGGATTGGGGAAACTTTTTCTGGCTCATCTTTATCTTAATAGTTGTACTGATATAAAATTCACATATCATACCCTTCCAGAGTTAAATCGCTTTTTAAAAGAGTTGTATATACATTATCACAATCAGTACTAGTGCTCCCTCCCCCTCCCACATTCATTGTTTGCTCCCCAATTCCCCTTACCCTCCCCCGCACTGGGTAAAACTTTAATGCAGACCAAAAATTGCATAATAATATTGTTCTGAGTGCTAAATTTCCTTGATATGGTGATTATATTGTAAAGTAGAAGACTGTCCTTATCATAGGCAATAAATGTATCTATTGAATAAGTGTTTTTTAGTCAATACACTCTCAAAAAACTCAAGGGGGAAAAAGAAGAGAGAGGAAGTAAGTGAATGTGGCAAAATAATAATAGATTAATATGCACATTAGAAATATGCATTTTCTTTGTACTAGTCTTTCAAGTTTTATGTAAATTTGAGTGATTTTCCAAATAAAAATGGGGAGGAAGGAAGTAGCTACAACTCATATTTAAAGAAAGCTCATTTACAGTCTGGTGTGTTTGTTAAGGGCCTAGATGGACAAAATTTTATCCATCTAAGATTATCATTGTGCCCATGATTGGAAATGTCTCAATGACTAAAATAGAATTAGTTCATTACCTTTGTACACCCACAAAATGACCATGATTATTGTATGAAGAAGGCTTTGCAGCACTTTCAAATACTCATCACTGCTGTGATAGGCGCAGAAACCCAATTTTCTCAAACTGATCAGTGCAGGCAATGTGATAAAAATGTTCATGTAAGCATTCTGAGCATACCAGGCCTACTTTCAAGCATGGATAGATAGCAAAAGAAATGGAAAGTTTGAAATCCAAAGAGAATTTCAACAAAAACTCAGCCTGGTGGGATTTTAAAAGCATCACTATAGCTCATATTTGTTGTGTAGAGATCCTGCCCTAAAGAACAGGACTTAGCACAAGTTGGCTGAGCTCATTGAGTCAAGTCCATATGAGACTGATTGTGATTGTGTTTTCTTCAAAATGCCATCAGTATCATCAGTATAACTGAATGCAAGAGCTGTGTGCTGTCCCAGCTAACTTCTGCTTAGGTTTTCAGGCTTGTAAAAACACGGAAATTTTAATTTGCCCTGTAAACTTTCACCGTGAAAACGGCATGCTTTAAAAAGAGTAAAGAAAGCTCCATAGTTAAATCTGGTTAGTACTTAGTGAAAGAGGACTGAATAAGTTACACAAGAACATTTTGATCTGACTGGCCCAAATTTAAGATTAAAAACCATACTTTAAAAAAATATCCACATGTGACCCTAGGAACATAAGACAAAAGAGTTTGGTTTTATTTCTCTCCCCTTATCCAACTCAGTCCCTCTCACCTACAAAGGCATTTTAAACATCATAAGATTGCCTCTGCTTTCTGGTAATAAAGGGCTAAGAGTCCACAAGAGGATAAAGGAGAGAGAATGTTAGCGCTCCTCCATTTGCTTACCTTCAGTCGCCAATCTGCTTCTCTAGTCCGGCAAAGCCCAGCAAATGGAGCATAGAGAGTTGAACAAGTAAGTCTATCCACTTTCCAGAAATGTCTTGAAAGTCTTTGGTGAGTCTACTTTTCTTTCGCAAGTGAAGACCAAGAGACTAAGCTGCTAGCTGCATTGTCATTTCTTTCCCTACTAATCCCATAGGTGGTGAGTGTTGAAGGTTGTTTGTGCTAAAGGAGCGATGGGAAGTCCCAGAAAGAGCAGGGGGCAGGGAGGGGGGGAGGAGGCGGCAACTGACAACCCCACAGTGAGCCGCAGAATCGTGTTTCTTCCCCTTTTCAGAAAAATGAAACCCATCAGTGCAACTGTCTCTTGTTAAAATAGCTTATCACAGCACACTGTGCAAGAACCCTCAGCAGCATAATTCACTTTCTTTCTATCAATGGTAAACTCTCTGGGAGTGCTCTCCCCAAAGTGAGGCGAAGTCAGCTAGAGCTACAGAAAATCCACACTCTTTCTATTGATCTATAATTTGTCCTAACTATGAATTCTTGGTCACACGTGTAATTTTTAAAATGAAAAATAGGTACTTCCGGACACTACTGGTCAGGTCAGTTTCTCAGGACCTCTCTACATGTTTAGTACTTATATTACTTTTCACCGAACAGCTTTGTTTCTAGTGGTGTCTTTGTACCAGTACACAGACTCACTGCCAATGAGTCGATTTCGACTTGCACCAACACTACAGGTCCTGGTAGAAATCCCCCTGTGCGTTTCTGAGACGAATTCTTTATGATAACCGAGTCACAAGCCTGAATTTTTGCCCTCAGAGGACTGGTGGTTTCAAACTGCTCACCTTACAATTATCAGCCCAGTACATACCACTATACCACCAGGGTTTCAAGCTGAGCACAAAGATATGGGAAAACATTCATTACAAACTCTCTTGAGATAGCAAACAGATGGTGGAAAGTACTATGCATAAGATATTGGTTAAATAAATAGGAATGCAACCCCTTAACTGCTCAGCTGCTTACCAAAAGTTTGACAGCTTGAGCCCACCCAGTATCCCTGAAGGAAAAAAAGACCTGGCAATTGATCACCTCCCTTCAAAGGGCACAGATTATAAAACCCTAGGGGTTAGTTGAATTCTGTCATATTATGTTATGATGAAGTGAAAATAAACTACAATAGTTATGAAAGAGAGTTGGCTTTATCTTCAAGATATGCTGTCAGAAAGATTATATATAATATGCTCCAACTTTCTTAGACATAGACAGAAACTAGAAATAACTGTCTTTTCAGAATGAAATTTAGTTCTTGGCCCAAAGCAGAAAAACATGTAGGGTTACTTAAAATCATTTACCTTTGAAATGCCCCACTTTGTGTATGTACTCCTTTTTCAGTTCAGAAATTCAAAAGCATTAGGGATGCAGTAGTAAAAATGTTACCTTCCATTCAGGAGACCTGAGCTCAGTTTCTAACCAATGCTCTCATGCTCAGCTGCATAGGGTAGTCACTGTCAGCAACAGTCTACCGGCAGCTATAAAATTGCAACCTAAATGCATTATAAGCCATGTCTTTCCTGTGTAGTTGGGAAATGTGTTTGCCAATGGTTCAGGTTTTCTTGCCCCACAGAAGAAAACTATTTGTTGTGAGTGGTAGGTGCTTTTATTTAAAACCACTTACTTGTCTAATCTTCACTGCTCCAAGTAAACCAACAAAGAATAGGCCCGCCCAAGTGATAACTATTTCCATGGTGTCGCTCACCTCTGACCAAAGCTCCAAATGCTGAATGGGCAAACATTTACCTCAGTGAGTTGGATTGCTTTGCTCATCTTTGATCTGTTACTTATGCAAATCTTTGAAAGGGTACTAGCATTTTCCTTTCTATTGAGGAGTCTTCCATGGATTTCTGTATTCCATCATGAAACATTACTCAGGTACAGTTGAAAAGGCAAGTTCCCAACATTGGAAGCACAACAGAGACAGTTTTGCAACTGGCATCAAGGTTGACTCCATTTTCAGAATCTACATGGCCGCTCTTGCACTTCTGGCTCAGTGTAACCCTCTGCAACCAGGTCTGATTGACTCAATGGAAGATGTATGTTGCCAGGAACTCATAGTGTCGTCAAGGCCAAACATTGTTTTATTTTCTTCTAGTGTAGGCTCAAGGCATTGCTGGTTCTGTGGTAGAATTCTCATCTTCCTTACGGGAGATGCTCGCTCACTCAATTTCCATCCAATGCCCTTATGCACAGCCTGCATACATCAGTCAGTGGAGGCTGGTATGTTGAAGAGGCTTCAGCATAACTTTCAGATAAAGATGGACTAGAAAGAAAACCCCGGTGACATATTTTCAAAAATCAGTTAACAACCCCCCTACTCATCACCATAAGCCAATCTGTCACAGATCATGGGGATGGTGGAGAACTGGGCAGCTTTTTATTTGACTGTGCATGGGGTCTCCATGAGTCAGAGGGTGACTACAGGGAAGATGTTCAGTCACAAGCAAATATAGCAAAGTACACTAGACATGTTGTTCTTGGGTGCAGCCAAGAGTATTTTACACTCATTGCAATGCATACTAACTGAGTAGAACTACCCTATAGGGTTTTCTGGACGGTAAACCTTTGTGGAAGCAGATCACCGGCTCTTTCATTGCCCGTGAGGTCTATGGATGGGTTTGAATATCCAACTTTTCAGTTAGCAACAGAGCATTAAACTGATGTATCACCACAGTTCCCGACACTGGATATACTGTGTGTGTGCATTCCATTGCTGTCTGTCAATTCTGACTCACAGCGACACTGTGGAACAGAGTACAGCTGCCTCATATGACTTCCAAGGTCTTTCAGTTAGCAGCCAAGTCTGTAACCACTGAGCAACTAGGAATCTGTCTTATACATATGGATGCACATGTATGTGTATATATCTGCTATTATATATGTAGTATGATAAAGTTATGCATATAGTATGCTGAGATACACTAAATGTGAGCCCTACCTCTCTCCAGATCAACTCTGTGGTGGATTCCCTAACAAACCACTTGGCAGTGTAGTGCATAACCATGATTCCACCTGCTCTTAATTGGTTTACTGTCTCATTGATCATCTCATTAAATGCAAGATGAAAAATCTTAATTATGATAACTCTTGATGCTATCTCCTGAACATAATCACTCTTTCCAGAAAATACTTTCTGCAATCAGAAAGTTGGCACAATGTCCCATTAGCTCACTGTGTCTCTTTTGGTAAAACCTGACATGTCATAAACTTTAGATTTCTTTCTCTTTGATAGCTATTATGGAGTTATATCCTTTGGAGCTAAAATCCTAAAATATGCTTTATCTACCAATCTGTTGAATGGAAGGCAAAAAAGTTATTTCCTTGATTTCTGTTGACTAGTAATTCTGTTACACAGCTACCTACCTCTCCTGCTGCAAAACCCTCCTCTTAGCTACTCCCATCAGAATATTATCCACAACTGGTTGCCATGTTTTGGGCGGCTAACTGCAAGGTCAGCAGTTCAAAACCACCAGCAGCTCCTCGGGAGAAAGACTAGACTTTTTATTCCTGTAAAGAATTACCATCTGGGAAACTCACAAGGGCAGTCATACCCTGTCCTAAAGGATGACTGAGTTGACATGGACTTGATGGAAGTGAGGTGGGTTTTTTTTGAAGTGTTGTTGTTTTTGTTGTTGTTGTTTGTCTCACTACAAAGCAATCTTATTGTGGTTGTGCCATGGAATCAATTCCCACTCATAGTGATCCTATAAGAAATAAGAGAACTGCCTCATCTCATCTCCTAGGTCATGATCTTGAAAGGAGAAGACCACCATGTCTTTTCTCCAGCTGAGCAGCTGGTGGATTTGAAACACCTGTTAGCCATGGTGCACTTAACTATTTTGCTACTATAGCTATTTGTGGCCTTACCACCACTGCTACTGAATCAATAGAAATCCTGTATATGGTTACCAAGATCTTTAAATGTAAATCACACTTAAATGTAAATCACAAGATGTGACAGTCTCATCAGTCTCCCACAAAGCATCTGGTGGGTTTGAACCACCAACCTTGAGCTTAATTGCCCAATGCCTGACCCACAATGCAACAAAGACACTCTCAAACTTCTCAATAGCATATATTTCTGTTATACTATACTTGCCAATTGCCAATTCCCACTTCCAGATAAAGCCAGTGAGTTGTCTTTCTCATAACTGGGAAAAGGTATATGTAAGTGTATTAAGTATATGTGTTTCAGTATATGTATTTTTGAACACACACACTCACTAATTCATCACATCAAACTTCAATGAACTTAAGATACATTCTTTTAATTGAGTTGATTCATTTGAAAAATACTGAATAGACCATGAACTGCCAGAAGACTGGATAACTCTGTGTCACAGGAAGTATAGCCAGAATGCTCCTGAGAAGCAAGAATGGGAAAACTTCATCTTCTGTACTTTGGACACATGTTAGCAAGAGGATCCTGGCCCTGAAGAAGCGTGTCATGCTGGGTAGACTACCAGACAAAAAAAAGAGAGAGAACCACTCAACAAGATGGACTGATTCAGTGGCTGCAACCAGAATTCAAACAGCAGAGCAATTGTGAGGATGAGGCTGTACCGGGTAGAATGGGTTCCTGTGAATCGGAAGGGACTAGATGGTACCTAACAACAACAAGCTCTTTATTGTTGAAGCTTCTCCTTTCGGAAGGTCTCCCACCACCTCACCATAGATATTTGCGTTATTGCACATTGCTACTTAGTCTCCTCCCTCACCCCTTTTTCTCATCCCCTCATTAGTTTCAAGGTAACTTGGTGGTACAAGTGATCAAACACTCGACTATTAGTCACTCTTAGAGAAATGTGAGGTCATCTGCTTCCATCAGGATTACAACCTTGGGAACTGTGCACAACCAGTCTCATTGACTTCTTATTTCCTAGAGCTAGGATGGCTGTTCTTTTAATATCCTTCTTCTTCTTTCCAGTACCTTACTTTGAGTAGTGCAACCAGCACCCTCAGTTGCTAACCAACAGGCTACAGGTAAACATGCACCGTGAAGGTGCCTGAGATGCTCAGCCTGGAGTTCCACTTCTGAAAACCCGGCTCAAATGCTCATGGAATAGCCAGGAATTGGAATCAACTGATGTCTCTTATCTTGGTGAACTCACCACATGCCTCACCTACCATTATCTTCCTTTGGATGATCACTTGTGTCTACATCTTATGTCAGACATCATTTTTATGTGTCTGTCATTTTAGCTTCAGATGTTCATTTGTGGACCCCTGCCAATGTCCCATAAATGCGGTGAAATCTTTGTATATAGCACTAGTTCAACTTAGTGCTTAAATCTCTATATTCTAAGCAATTGGCCATGCACCCACCTAACAATTAGCATCAGGTTGATTCCAAGTCATGATAAATTTCTAAAGGATTTCTGAGATTATAAATCTCTATAAGAGTAGACAGTCTCATCTTTCTTCATTGGAGTGGCTGGTTAGCCTGAACCACGAACCCTGAGATTAACAGTCCATTCTTTATCCGACAGCACCACCAGGGCTCTTTAATTAGTCACCAGTACCTGTTAAATCAATGCAAAACACCCCAGTAGTTTATCACTGACTTTGATTATGCCAGTAAGTGGACCTGGTGAATCTATTGTTTCTGTAGGAGGAAGTCAGTTGATCTAACCCTGAGAGCCTTGCCCTCCCCCTTGAGAGTCTGCCCCTGAGTGCGTCACCAGGGAAGGAAGAGTGCTTTTCAACAACTCTTCTCAATGTGCTCTTCATTACAATGACCTGAGGCGCTTTTTAAATGTCTGAAGCCCAGGCCACACAGCACGT
This sequence comes from Nesogale talazaci, assembly GCA_004026705.1. Classification (NCBI taxonomy): domain Eukaryota; kingdom Metazoa; phylum Chordata; class Mammalia; order Afrosoricida; family Tenrecidae; genus Nesogale; species Nesogale talazaci. Next base: position 66,096 of record PVJH01010357.1, read on the forward strand.
CCCTTGAATCAGACTCATGGAATCCGACCTAAGCATCAATACATTTAAAAATTCCCCTGTGTGCAGCCAAGTGTGAGACTCCATGCTCTACATCCCATCCTGCCGTGAATGCTGGATGCGCATCACAAACCCGGTTCTGGCCATGTCAACAGGAGATGCTAGTTGGTTTGATGTTGCTCGGTCCCCTTGAGCAAGAACTGAATAGAGGCAGCTGGCTTGAAAACTCTGACGTTTTTCAGCCTTGTCCTCTTATGTCCCTATGAGCTGGAAGCTGAGGGTGTGTTTTCCATGGGGCATTTACTGGGTGTTCTGAAAGAAGAGATGAAGACACTTGGGAAAGAAAGGGAGTTGTAACCACAAAAGGCTTCCTGATGGTGACAAATCTGCCAACTCCCTTTCCTACAAGAGCAGCTTTCATAGATGACTCATGAGTCTTTCCCTTATTTGAAGCACTCTTTTCTCCAAGTTAAACATTCCCCAATCTTATTCTTTCCATCTGCATACATAATTGACACATCCCTTTGGGATGGCCTGACAGAGAGCGTACCTACAGCTCAGGTGTGCCACCCCCTCTGCCACCCATTCTCCACTCCTTGTTTTTGAATGTGGGCACTCTGAAAGCAAATTGACATCTGTGTTAGTCCAGGTAGACTAGACAAACAGATTCATAAACATGCAAATATGTACAAGAAAGAGGTTTATAAGCCCACGTGTAAGAAGTACACCAGCCTGTGTGATCATTAGGTGCTGATGGGATCAGGTATAAGACCTTAAAAAACACCCAAAAAGTCATATCACTGTGAATAGAGGGGAGTGCAGAGTGGGGACCTAAAGCCCATCTGTGGGCAACTGGACATCCCTTTACAGAAGGCTCGTGGGAAAGAGACAAGCCAGTCAGGGTGCCGTGTAGGAATGGTGAAACATATATCTTTCCTCTAGTTCTTAAATATTTCCTCCACCCCACACCCACTATCAAGATTCCCAATTCTACCTTACAAATCTGGATGGACCAGAGGATGTACACTGGTACAGATAGTAACTGGAAACACAGAGATCCAGGACAGATGAACCCCTCTGGACCAGTGGTGAGAATGGCGATGCTGGGAGGGTGGAAGGAAGATGAGGTAGACAGGAGGAAACAATTGCAAGGATCTACATATAACCCCCTCCCTGGGGAACTGACAACAGAAAAATGGGTGAAGGGAGACGTCAGACAGGGTAAAACATAACAAAATAATAATAATTTATAAATTATCAAGGGTTCATAAGGGAGGGGCTTGGAGAGGGAGGGGGAAATGAGGAGCTGATATCAAGGGATCAAGTAGAAAGAAAATGTTTTGAGAATGATGATGGCAACAAATGCACAAATGTGCTTGACACAATGGAAGGATGGATGGATTGTGATAAGAGTTGTATAAGCAGCCCCCAATAAAATGATTTTTTTCAATCATTTTATTGTGGGCTCATACATCACTCATCACAATACATACATACATATACTGTGCCAAGCCCCTTCATATGCCTGCTGTTGTCATCATTCTCCAAATCACTGCTTTTCCACTTGAGCCCTTGATATTAGCTTCTCATCCCTTCCCCTCCCTGCTCCCCCTGCCCTACCACCCCTCATTACTTTATAAATTATTATTTTGTCATATCTTACATTGCCTGACATCTCCCCTCGCACTCTCTTCCAATGACCATCCTCCAGATTGGAGATTATGTGTAGATCCTTGTGATTGGCTTCCCCTCTCTGCAAGAGCAGTTAAATATTGAGAAAACATCCCAGCCCAGCCAGATCAAGTACATAATTCTGATATTAGCCCATTTGTCTGATACCATCTATAAACTCTTCTTCAGTCTCACGAAGCATATGCAATGATGTGGAGTGCAGAAAGATCACAGGCCAGTTGGTGCAAAGTCAGTGGGCCTAGAAGCATCTCAGTGCTGGCAGGGGTCTCCATGTGGTACCTCCAGTTCCAAGAGCTTCATCAGGGTCTTCTCCTCAGGGATGTCTCACAGAAAGTGAGCAGAAAGAGAGATGTGTCTCTCATCTCCAAGGAGGAAAAAATATAGCAGTTCCCAGAATTCTCAGGAGATGATCATGCCCACACAAAGGTAGCATTGGCTATCTCCAGATTGACAGGCTAGATTCCACCCCTACACTCTTCATCCTCAAATTGACACCAGATTATGTAACAGCCTCAACTTCCTGTACAGGACTTGCCATTAATGTAGATCACCTGATATGCTTTACAATCAAATCAACCATGTTCTCCACAAAGCAAAGTCAACCACAAATCTTAGTGCCTTTAACAGCAGGTCAGTTATGGAATAAAAATAACTTTCTTTCATTGTAAGATCTGCCTTTCAATACCTTTAAGCCATCCATCATCTTCTTTTTTCATTTTTCAGTCTATTTTAATGATTTTTTAATCCGTATTCTTTGCGGACATAATCACAATATGACATAGAAGGCCATTTCTTCCACAGAAGATTAATTTTAATTTATATTCTCTCAAAATTAACATGAACATATTCGGGTTTAGGAACATGTTATTTATACCATAGAGTAAAATTAAAATGATGCTTAAAAATTCTTGGTTATACTTCAGTAGTTCTAATTTATACCAAAGAAATCCATAAGGTAAGCTCCAGGGCAGTATTGCTTATCTTGTGGACGGGATGACAGATTATAATTGTTTTATTAAGTACAACATTCTGAATTCCTATGAAGCTATAATGGCTTGTTGTGCACTAGAGAATTTGTTATTTAGAATATAATTGATTGTAATGTATACTGTTTGCTCTTGAATAACTCCTATTTTCCACCTCAGAGAGATTTTCATTTCAGCATCAAATAATATGATTACTGCATTTGTAAAGTTTCTGAAGCATTTTCAAATTTCTTTGTGTGAAAAATGATTTTACAGTGAAATATGAGATAAATTAAAATGATAAATTGAATTCAATCCCACATCTTTCATTTTAAGACCATGTACAGTATATAAATTAGCTCATCCTTGTAGGGCATTTAGACCTGAATGTTACCCTTTAGTGGCCATTAATCAGAGGTAGCAAGACAAGTTACTAAGTGCTTAAGAAATTGGCAATCGGGCTGAGCCCCGGTGGCATAGTGGTTGTGCGCGGGACTGCGGCCCACTGGGATGGAGGTTCAATTCCAACTCCACAGGAGCAAAGGCTGGGCCTCCTACTCCCACCACCAGAGGACAATGATACACCAAAACCAACCCCCCCCCAAAAAAAGAAATTGGCAATCCCATTGATATAGAATAAATCATATATGCTTTCTAATTGTTAACATTTGCTTTTACTTAATTTACTTATTGATCTTAAACACCAAAAATCTTCCCACCTGAAGCAAATCCCAATAGCTAATACTAATATATGTAACCCAAGGAAACCCCTGGTGGATCTTTTGCTCTAAGATCTGACTCTTTTAACCCAGGGGTCTCAACCAGTGGATTGTGACCCTTTGTAGGTAAAACGATCCTTTCACAGGGCTCGCCCAATTGAACACAGTAGCAAAATGCTAGTGATGAGGTAGCAACAGAAACATGAGGAACTACAGGCTCGCGGCATTAGAAAGGTTGAGAGCCACTCTTTGAAACCATTTGGACAAATTTCTGCCCCACTTAGCTCTGCATTTGTGTTTGGTAACTTTCTACCACCACTGACCCCATGTGATTTCAGATCTTGGGACACAGAAGCACTTCCTCCTCGTGCCACAATCATGCTTCCCTTCCTCTACCAGAAATGAGAAAATGAAGAAGAAAATAACTAATGTGGTTCCTTTGTTGAGAAAAGGTAATGTCCATTAGGCTGATGGGGTGTTCATTTACCTCCTTTTTGCAGCTCATCCAAATTAGTATTTGAAGGAGCTTTGCTTTGGTCTTATGAGAATTTTCTTTTGTTCAAACAATAAGGCAACAAATTCAGGCAAATCTGCTAAGAATCTCAAGTTTCATGCATTCACAAATTTGGATCTGAAAGCAAAGTCTATCTCATTACCCTTTCTTTTGTCTGCATGTCAGGCTGTCAAAAGGAAGGAAAAATGAAATTTTAATCTGCTAGTACCCCTTCTTGTTGATAATCTCTGTAAAGGACTGAATTAAAGGTGAGGGAAAACACATAACTGCCACAAATCAAATTTGAATTTTGAGATAATAGGAGAGGGCTTCGAAAAGCTTGCGGGCAGCATCCATTATCTGCATAATGCATTTTTTCCAGGATGATTTTGGAGTATCCATCCTCATTTGTGGATTCCATTGTCCTTTGCAGCTTTACCTCTGCATTCTTAGATGTTTGGAAATACAAAGAATGAGCACAGTAAATTTTCATAACCAAAGGTGATCAAAACAAAATAAAACTCACTGTCATGCAGTGTGCTGACTCATAGTTTCTGAGACAGTCACTATCTACAGGAATAGAAAACCCAGTCTTGCTCCCATGGAGCTGCTGGTGCTTTCAAAGTGCCAGCCACGTGTGTTAAGAGTCCAATGCCTAACCACTACACTGCCAGAGCTCCCAAAGTGGCCTCTGAAAATGCAGTATTCCTTTCAAGCTTAAGAGGTTTAGGTCTGTCCTAAACGTTCCAAGTGGTTTGAATACATACACTTCAGTTTCTAATAAAATTTTGTTCGCATCACCAAGAAATTAGATATCCTTCTATTTCTTCATGATCCTGGTCGGGAGAGTAAAGGGCCTAGAAATCTTTACATAATTGTGACGAACTCTAATCCCCCAGAGAGTGAAAATGGTTCTGATTTCTGAAGGAAGGGGGTCTTAGAGGGCCAAGAACAGTTTCTAGCATCTGAGAGTTCCACGCCTTTAAAAAAATTTCCCTTCTCTTTGGAATACTTCTTCATTTTCAGTTGATACTATTTTCATCAGACCAGATCACTTACGTAAATAAGACAGCCGGGGACACGGGAGGCCTATAGGAGAAAAACTGGAACTTCAGTCCACAAAACATTGTTTCACAAGCCACGAGGAAGTGAAAATGCTGCTGCGGTGACCTTAAGTCGCCAGATTTACAAGTTTTGTGGAGAAACTTCAGGGGTAAAACTTTTGCATCTTTGTCTCCTTCCAACCCTGCTTCAGATTCTGTTCTTCAGTGAGTAACATTTAAGTAAATGTATATACCAAAGAGGACATGCAAAACCTAACTCTATTTTTTTGGGAGGGGGGGCATCACTGCTCTCTGGTGGTGGGAGTAGGAGGCCCAGCCCCACTGCTGCAATTGAACCTCCATCCCAGTGGGCCACAGTCCTGCGCACAACCACTACGCCACCGGGGCTCAGCCCTCAAAAGCTAACTCTATTTGAGAAACTTGATTCTATTTACCAAATAAACAAACAGAACACAAACTGCCACCGAATCGATTCCCACCCATAGCGACCCAACAGGCTTGGGTCAAACTGCTCTTGTGAGATTCTCAGACTGTAAGTCTTTACAAGATGAGAATGCAGAGTTTTTTCCCTCTGAGCAGCTGGTGATATCAAACTGCTTTCTAGTTAGTAGCCCAATTCATAACCCATGATGTCACCAGAACTCCTCATTCTATTTGCAGATTAGCAATTTCTGTTCTTTGTAACTCTTCTCCTTTTGTATGACTCTAGAGGATGAGGGAAAATTTGTTTGAGGCTAAGGGGAAAAAAAGAATATTTCAAGATGAATGGTAAAGCTACCAGGCTCTCGTGGGAGTGGTGATAATGGGAGGGTGGAGGGATGGTGGAATAGAAAGGGGGAACCAATTTCAAGGATCTACATATAACCTCCTCTCTGGGGTATAGACAGCAGGGAAGTGAGTGAAGGGACACATTGGACAGTGTACGATATGATAAAGTAATGATTTTTAAATTATTAAGGGTTCATGGGTGAGGGAGAGGGGGGAGGGAGGGTAAATATGGCAATCTGGTACTGGGGGCCTAAGTGGAGGGAGAATGTTTTGAGAGTGGTATGACAGCAAGTGTGCAAATGTGGTCTCTAGGCAATTGATTGTTATGGGAGTTGTATGAGCCCCCAATAAAAAAATAGTTAGTTAAAAAAGAAGTGGGGGCTGAGCCCCGGTGGCTTAGTGGTTGTGCATGGGACTGCGGCCCACTGGATGGAGGTTCAATTCCAGCAGCGGCTCCACAGGAGCAAAGGTTGGGACTCCTACTCCCACCACCAGAAGGCAGTGATGCCCAAAAAACAAAAAAAAAAAAAAAAGAAGGGGGAAAGAGGAGCTTATACCAAAGGCTCAAGTAGAAAATATTTGGAAATGAAGATGGCTTGATACAAATGATGTATTGAATTTTATAAGAGCAGTAAGAGCCCCCAATAAAATTATTGAGGAAAAAAAGTTACCAGGCTCTCAACATTTATGTTTCTTAGAGATAAATTAAAAGTTTTAAAGTCTAGGGAAGAAAGAACTTTTCCTATTGACTCTATTAGCAAAATTACTATGATAGGAATGTTGATACAAGTTATCTTGGTCATTATCAGCAATTTCCATCAAATAAATATATGAAATCTAACCCAGTGGAGGAGTGCTTAATTGCTCACATATCATGCCAAATCAATTTAGACATCTCTTGGCTTTATTTTAAGATGGCAGTTCTCAACCTTACTAATGCCATGACCCTTTACTACAGTTTCTTATATTGGTGACCCCCCAACCATAAAATTATTTTCATTGCTACTACATAAGTGTAATTTTGCTACTGTTATGACTTGGGTGACCCCTGTGAAAGGGTGATTTGAACCCCAAAGGGGTTGAAACCCAAAGGTTGAGAACTGCTCTTTTAAAGTCTTCTGAAATAGTGCTTTTTCCAACTCTAATGTGCATAGGAATCACCTGGGGATATAGTTAATCAGATTATGATTATGTATGTACATCGGTCCTGTGGATTCGTCTGTCTGATGGCAATGAGTCTCTTTGGGTTTAGGATGGGATGACCTCTCTTTCAAGGGAGCTCCCAGAAGAGGGCTACTGTGCTCTACACCATAACATGTTTTTTATTCACAGTGGACTCTTTTATTTCCAGAAAGTCTACTCAATGTGCAACACTGACAAAAGGGTTCAATTTATACCATTCCATCCTTGAATGAGCCCTATAAGGCACATAAGATTCTGTCAAAGAGCAAGGAACATTTGATATTCATACCAGCTCATTATTTTCTCAATGGTCGCATGGCTAAGAAATGTCAGGGATTTGGACTTAGCTTTTTCTGACTCCAAAGTCAGGGCACTGCCATCTACATATTGCAACAAGGACCTGCACAAAGCATTTGAAGAGAATAAAGAGGAAGAATGTGCCTTTGCACTCAACAACAAATGGAATATATACATAAAATGTAAAGAATATGTTTTAAAATAGGTTGTATGAGTATCAAAGAAGTACTTGGAAGACTACTCAGTTGAATAGTAATAAAATTGGATGAAAAATAATCAAGATAGTCCCATCGACTTAACTCTCATGAATCTCTGTTGTAGGACGCCTTGGAAGGCACAGCAGATACTCATCGACCTACTAACCACTAGATTGCCAATTTGAATCCATCAGCTGCTCTGCAGGAGAGCAATGCAACTTGCTACCCCCATAACTGCTACAGTCTCAGAAACCCATAGGGGCAGTTCTACCCTGCCCTTTAGGGTCATTAAAACACAGTAATGGGAGAAAGATGAGGCGGTAGAGGGGATAGGGAGATAAAAGGGAGTTCAAAAAGGAAAGGATAGCAGAGGGAAAAGGGCACTAATCTCCCCGGGGTTGGGGGGGTAGAATACTGGTCTAGTCTTCACAGAAACCCGAGTGGGCAAGCAGTTCCTACCACAAAACACCCTGTAGGACAGCGTGGATGCATGGAAGGATGCAAGAAAAGAGAGAGCTACAGAGCTGGAAGCAGCTAGAGTCAGATGGGCTCCCTCTCTAGAAGTGGGCAGGGCAGAGAACAGGCTGGGGAAGGGGCCAACATCCCACAGG
>PVJH01010358.1:0-74091 GCA_004026705.1 Nesogale talazaci
CCCTTTCCCTTTGCTAGAAAGACGGGCTTCTTCAGAATTCTGCTGCCATCAAGAAACCAGTTTTGCTTACGTTAAACTTACTGTGCAAACACACAGACATGCAAAGCATCCCAGTAAACGTACAAAGCCGCCCAACATCATATTCCCTAATCTTGGGAACTTCACACCAGGTTGCTTATTTGGCTTAGATGGAAGTTAGATGGAGAAACACTTGGAAATATCTCATAAAAATAAATTTTAAAAGATTTGAGCAAACAGGCGGTACAGAAATGGTATGTGGGATTTGTTTCCTCAGCTACAACAGACACCAGCTTTAGATGTCACAATGCTATCCTCTTACTCTGAAAAAGGTTATCAAAGTAAGTTAATTAAGCAAAACATCTCAAGCTGAGCATCTAAGGACTTCCTACTCCAAACACAAAATAATAGCCCATGGCAGTTGAGTGAATTCTGACTCTTCAAAGCCCTAGAGGTCAGACTAGAACTCTCCCAGCATTTCCAAGGCTGAGCGCCCTTGTGGAATCAACCAGCACATCTTTCCTCCATAGGTTGGAACCACGGATCTCTAGGGTAGCAACAGAGGTCCTACCAGGCATGCTTGGACATGTTACAGGAGGACCAACTGCTTTAGAAAAGCATCAGAATTCAGTCATAGGGTTAGTTTATTGAATCATAGATTTTTGTAGCACCTACAGCAGTCCTGTAGGCCAACCTCCTCACGTCCAGAATGGAAGAGAAAACAACCAAACTAAACTCCAGGGAGGTGGGGTCTCCAGTTTTCAAACTCATTAGGCACATTTTCAGTCCTTCATTTCTGCACTTCTTTAAAGTGTTTGAACCTAGCCAGCTGAATTGTTTTCCTCTTTTGGACTCACATAACATTTATCTGAATAGTCTCCCCATCAGCAGTCCTGGAGGCAATTAAAATTCAGGGTCCCTCCTGAGTCTCAGAGTGGAACTGGGTTCCACCAGCATTGTTTAAGGCCTGGTCTTCCACCAGCAGATCATGGGACTTTTCCAGCCTCCAACCACTTGTTTACCATCCATGCACCGTGATCATGTGAATCCACCAGGGACTCCAGATGTATTGTAATTATTTGTTTTTTGTGGTGGTTCTGCCCATAAGTCTATGAGTATCTCTAAGGCAGAGGAGAATTAAGTTAGCTTATAAGCAAATAGAACTGTTTAATCCTTTATTCAATGCTTTGGAACTGGAGCAAAAAATCCAGAGTCCCATACAAAGTCATGGTGAGGATTCTGGAAAAAGCTGAGCTAACTACAGAAAGGACTAATGATTAGAAAGGATGAAAGGCATTCACAACTTCAATTAAACTCAGGGAACACAATTGGGTTTATTATGGCCGATTGAGTTAAACTACTACCCCTTACTTTACATGTTACTTTTCTCAGGTCCCCTTCTGCAGTTTATGGACACACACACACAAAACATAATTTAAATTTATAAAACTTAAACTAGGTTATACTCATTCTGGTGAAAGTCATATTATGGCTTATTATTTTCAGTCAGTTTCTCAGGGACTGGTGACACTTTCAGGTCAACTTCAGAGGACTTTTGAAGAAGTCTCTGTAAAGTTGGGTCGCATATATATGGACGTGGGACGGTCAATCACAGAATGGCTTCTGTTGGAAAGTGAGCAAAGCTGAATCATGTTGCTTTCTCTTCCCACTGTGATTTTGATTCGTTTAAAGATCAAATTCAAAGCAAACATCTCAGACCATCTATTTGTCACCCAAGAGTTATTTCCAGGCGGCTTAGGAAATCTCACATTTCCAAAACCAGGGCATGAAACAGGAGCTGCGATGTAATAAATATGTTCACAAAACGGGCTCAACACTGGCGAGACGCAACCACCACCAACAATAAAGTCAACATAAAAGCCATTCTCTGAAAACCTCCTCAATCGAAGAAACACTCCTTGCTTTCAGTCCTTCATTTACCTATAAAATAGGCATATTATAACGCTGCTGTCATATGTCAGTCCCTTTTCCTGATGATGTCTTTGAGGAAATAATTCTGAAAGGACTCTACGTTTTCAAATGGAAAAGCCAGGGTTGTCTCATGGGATATGTCCTTTAGACAAGGCTCACCAGTGCCCTGGGAATGGGGGTGGGTGGGTCGGACCTCCATCTCTGCTCAGCTGACAGGTGTGCGAGCAGCCCAGGGGAAGGGGTGTCTTTTTCTTTGCACAAAGGTTCGATGCAGTCATCAAGTATTGCAATCTGTGTTTCTAATTCATCCGCCCCACATGCAGCATCTTCTAATACATCCGCCCAGAGACACACCTTATAGGAAGTCTTGGTGAGGATCCCTAGGTCCGAGTGACCGTGGGAACACAGATCACCTGAGAGTGCTTGCAAAATTTCTCCTTTTGATAAAGCACAAGAGTTGCTGACATGGTCAACTATAGGCCACAGTTAATATGAAAGGTTCTTTGGGAAAGAGCTTTGATTTTGAAACACTCTTGTTAGATTCTCATGTACAACCCACCCACCATCCCCATCCCCACCCCCACCCCCCAGCACTTACTCAATCCCACAGTAGGTATGCTACATTTCTCTGGGCTTACGGTCTTATAGAAGAGCCACAGAAACATGGCCAGTAAGAGACTGGGGGCTTTGAAGCCAATGGGTTCTGGTTTCAATTGAGCCAGATTCTCTGTTTCCTACAGAGGGGCTTCTTTGGAAGAATGGAATTGAAGGGTCATGGCCTTCTCCTGTGAATCTTTTAAAGGCTTGTTCTGGATGTCTGACCTGAGCAAACATGACTCGTTTTCCTCATCTGCAAACAGGGATTGGAATGAAAACCCACTTCAACAAGTGACCGTTAGTTATCATAAGATGACACAATGGATGGGAAAACTTTTGACACACACCCTGGTTCCATCTGTGTTGCTTTGAAGTAAGAAATACCAAATATTCACTGCACACCTTTTCTGAAATCCATTCAAGAGGTGTTAACATGCCGCTGCTAACACCTTCATATGAATCTTCTCACTGTGCCATGAGGTTGATGTTCAAGTGTCCTCATCATGGAGGGAAAAGCCATTTTCTGGGGGTGGCAAAGCTCTCCCAGTGTTTCTTCCCAGTGACAAAAAGTATCAACCTGAGAAGTACATGTAGAAACCTGGAGGGCAGTTTTCTTATTTAGCTAGTCTTTCTTTTCCTGACCTCACTGCACAGAATCCTGATGGCTCATCCTGCAAACAAGACTTATATCACAAAACATTAAGGATCATGCTCAGGAATTAGAGAATACTCCTGGAGGCACCGTCTTTGTTTGTTTATGTGGGAGGGCAGCACGTCAGGCTTGCCTATCTCCCACTACTGGGACCACCCTCGAACTGCCCATTGAACTGGAAGTGAAGCAGCCAAAATATGGCCTGGAGAAGTTTCTCAACTTTTATAAAAACAAAACCAAACAACAACAACAACAACCAACAAACAAATGTGGCTGAAGCCAAACCCAGACAGAGTAGTGACGTGCTTCAATGTCCAGGGCGTGGCTGAAGAGGGAGAAGTGGACGAGAACCATTTATAACTTTTCCTTTCTGATATTTGTCATTTTGAAAGAATTTCATCTTGGGGCCAGTGGGGACTGACTGTTCAGTTCCCTGGGTTCCTCTTCCATTTAAAATATTGCAACCATTTTCCTCAGCCCACCCCGCTTGCTTGTCTGTTCTTTCTTTTCTTTCTTTCTTCTTCTTCTTTTTTTTTTTTTTTTTTTGTGTGGCATCACTGCCCTGGTGGGAGTAGGAACCTGTTTTCTCTGAACCCTAATCTGTCCACATTCACGGAAAGAGCTCAGTGACAACCAAATGAGATGCAGAGGGGAGCAGGTAGACAATGAAAAGTTGAAGAGAAGCCAAAAAAAAAAAAAGGGCCCAATTATTAGCTAATGATTTTCATATGACAAAGAATTTTCATTTTTACTTAGTAAATAATATGAACAATGATTAAGGAAAACACAACTGGAAACTATCGATGACAAGCCCATGCCATATTGAGTTCCTTCTGACTCCTCATGCACCTCTAAGGCAAAGGACAGGGGCTGCATGGGGTTTCCACGGCTGTAGTCTTTGTGGAAACGGACCATGTCTTTCATCTGTAGTGTGGCTGAGGGGTTTGAAACACTGCTCATTGGGTTATCAGCTGTGTCCTTTAAGCACAGTAGCATCAGGCTCCCTAAAAGACAACTAGGAACTGCAAGATTGAGACCCAAGAGGAGACTATATATTTAAAGATCAATAATTCATCTAAAGGAAAACATCTGCTATATTAGGTTTAAACCCATATTTCTGCCTTGAACAATGACTACCTTTGCTATTGAGTTCCAAGGATCTATGGACAAGGTGTGTTCCCATAGTAGGCATCTCAATCTAAGCCTTACTAGCCACACATGGACATAAAAATAAGACGTAAAATAAGAATTCAGAATCAAACAGGGAGGTGAATGTCTGTCTTTTAGAATTTCTGGACAGGTTTATTGCCCAGAGGAATAGATGAGGAAGAACCAAAGTAAACAATGGCATGGAATTTCATCAGAAGAAAAGCTGACATTGGCCATTGAAGGCTGGCTAAAAGGAGAAGAACTCCATCATCAGACAAGACTTGGTACAGTTGAATATATCTCTATATTGTCTATCTATATCATCATTTATGCCTATATCTAATACTTATCCTGGGGGGTGGCAGGGGAAGGGAGGGAAGAGGTAAAGGGGAATTAGTATCGAAGAGTTCAAGAAGAACAAAAATGTTTTGAAAATGACAGTGGCAGCGATTGTACAATGATGGTTGATCTAATTGCATTATGGAGTTTTATAATATCTGTAAGAACTCCTAATAAAATGATTTTTTAAAAAGGAAAGTACATCAAGTTGTCAGTGCACACACAGATATCTCATCCAACATTTCTGCAATATCACCCTACAAAATCCCAGGAGGACAGAGAAATCACGATATTGTACAAGTCATAAACCCTGGGAAAGCCACACTGAGCTGGTTTCAGTCATCCTGACATAGGAAGAGAAGAACAGAAACCTGAGATTCAACCAGACTGGCGAGGAAGGGGCCTGTTCTTCCATTACAAAGCAGGTCATCTTACTTTTTTTCCTCTTTCTTCCCTGATTTGGTCAATGAACAACATAGTTATACAAACCTGATACTTTTGATCTATTTTTTTCGGCATCACTGCCCTGGTGGGAGCAGGAAGCCCAGTCTTGCTCCTGGAGAGCCGCTGCTGGATTTGAACTGTCAACCCAGTGGGCCGCAGTCCTGCACCAACCACTAGGCCACCAGGGCTCAACCTTTTTGATCTATTTTTATATATTAGTTCGCTCCATGAAGCACGTTAATCAAGCAAAACAAAATTTGCTCCAAGACAGCAAAACAAAATATGTTGGTCTATGTCGTGAAGGGTGGGTCTCTAGGAAAACAAGGGCCTGTATTCTAACACCCTTATGCCACCTTCTCTGGAACTGGCATTTGGACAAAGAGAGTCTACCAAACGAATATGCAGACACAGAAGAGGATTTTAGGATCCCTCAGTGTGGAGCGCAAGTGTCAGACTCATCCAACTTTGTCTCTGAATTGGGAGTGGGAGCAGCTCTCAGTTCAGTTTCATCAATAAACACAATAAACACTCAAAGACAATTGGCTGTTCAGCAAAGAAGTGCACTGGTTCATTAGCATCCAGTGTCTCTAGACCCAAGCTCAGGCACTGCAGAAGCACTGCACTTCCCCAGCAGGGGCCTCTGACCTCTCTTGTTCCCTGCCCTCTCTCTCAGCCACAAGTCCATCATTAAAGGGATGCATTCCATTTCCTAAGAACCAACCCCCTCCAAAAAAAAATGCCTTCCCAAATAAGAAGAGTTCTGTAGTTGTAAAATTAGACCCCGTTTCACACGACCCCAATGTTTCTGGCATGAGATGACAGCATTTTTATTGCATTTTATTTTTTACAAATTAGAGGACTCCGAGTTGCTTTGCGCCTTTTAAATAAGGTCTAAAGGTGCGAGTGTACATCCATCGCGCTATGTTATGTCCTTCTTGTCATACCACTAAACGTGATTCCAAATCAGAGTGCTTCCAAAAATCCTCTCAGCTGCAGTTAGGTAAAAAGGTAAATTCCTAGAAAGCTTAGTTCCATTTTCCTTCTTTCCAATCAAATGAGAAGGCCTGTCCTGAATTCCCAGGTGACCTTCACATTCCTCATAAGGAAGCTGGACTTGATCAAAGGAGCACTATCCAGTCCTTAAATACCTGGTGAAACAAAGAGTTATCTCAGTTAGGCTTGGCAGCAAAAAAGGCTGATGTGTGTAAGGGGAAGAAAGCTTCACAATGCAAGCCTATAGCAAATATTTCAAATGTCTTTTTAAAACAGAAAGGCACATTCTTCCTTCCACTCTTCAAAGGTAGGGTTCTATTATGATGCGTCATAAGAACATTTATTAACTTCAACTTGTAACCAATAAATGATGGGTCTAGGATAGAATTGCTCAATGATCAACACACCAAGCACAGGGTAAGAGGAAGAGCGTCCAGGTTGGAGATCTGGGCAGAGGCTTTGTTGGTAAACTTTGACAACCGCTCTGGGCTTCCATGGTCTCAAATCTCTTTCCTTCTTCGTTAAAAAGCAGACGAGAGCCAGGTGAGAGAAGGCAGGTCATGCCCTCCCTTCAAAGAGTCTAAGTAAGAGATGAGCTCCCAAACCTCCCAAGCTCACTGCCACCCTGTGACTTGTGACTCATGAAAGCAAAGCACCCATCTCCTGGACAATTTAGTTTATTACCCTTGGCACTGGCCTGCAGCCACCTCCTGCTCTGTCCCTTCATGAAGGAACAGCAGCCTGGGGGAAGGAGGCTGGAGACAAAACAGGAACAGCAGGACAACCACGACAAGACAAATCATTTCTTCTTCACATTATACTTCACGAGCAGGGAATCTGATCCAATAGGAACTTCAGAGGAGGACAAAAGACAGGGTTTCTGTTCACAAACACCTTCAATCTCTTGCTGCGGTATTGAAAGAAGAGGTGAGAAATATGAGAACCGGCACCACACCAATGGGAAGAGGAGAACAAAGCACAACACTAATTGGGTCACCTGGAAGAAAAAAAACAACAACACATCCTCTCTTTCCTCTGAGCTCAACGTCTTATTAAGGAAGCCTTCCAGGCGGCTCAGGGAAGAGTTGGCATCTGGAGCACTCTCACTCCACGCTGGCTCTGATTAGCAACAAGAGCAGCAAAATGGGCAGGTTGTGCAGCGACATGGATAAAGGGCTACCTATGCCCAAAGCAGCCACCAGGATGCCGACCTCTCAGTACAGCTTTCAAATAGACTGATTACAGCTCTAAAGGAGCATGAATAAGCAAATACACATTCTTCCCCAAACTATGGAGTTGAATGTCCCATTGCTTTCTTGTCAAAAGTAGAGGTGGGGTGAATACAATAGCCCCCAACAACAAATGCAGTTATAAGCCCTGGTATTCAAAGGGGATATGCATCCTACCTATTGTCATGTAAACAAGAGCACTCCAAGCACAGGGTTTAAGTAGAACAAAAACTGTTGCTTTTGAACCAGGCACACTTAGAGAAATAACAATTGCAAGTCCCTCCCGCCTCCCTCCCCCCCCCCCCATCCCCAAGTCAATCTTCAGAGATGCGACATTAACTTGGTGGCAAGAAATCAGGAATGAAGGAAGCTGATGCCGGACAAAGGCCTCTTGAAGGCCAGAGAGCATTTCCAGGGACTTGTACACTAAGCTAAGGTCCATTTACATGAATTCATATGGGAACCTTTCTGACTGTCTGGGACCTCTGGGGGGGTGATGCCAGCCTCTCATCACCAAGACCAGTAAGGCGAAGGCATCCAAGCTCCCACCAAGCAGTGAACACAGGAGGTGTATTTGGAGGCAGGCCAGGGAGGGTTGCGGGCATGTCCCCCAGGCTGCCTCGGAAACACATAGGGCTGGGGACCATGGCTCTGAACAGTGGGGAAGGAACATACGCCACAGCTTCAATTCGGGAGTTGTCTGGTGTTGAGGGGAGGGAAGCCTCTGCCCATTCTTCCTAGCGGACCAACAGGAGACCGCCTTACACCAGCAGGTGCTTCAGGGGCATCCAGAAGCTTTCCTTTGAGTCCCTGCCAGGAGCCTACATTCTGATGTGGATGACTTTGTCTTTGTCCGACCAAAATGAGAACCTGGGAATGAGCCTTTTCCATAGCATCCCCCTAACTCCAGGTAGCAAGCCTCACAATGTGGCCTGATGAGGCATTGACCAAGTTTCTGCTCTCAAGGATTCAATGTAGTCAACCTTAAAGGTGCAGTGTGGTGGGGGGGGGGGGGGGGAGAATCAACCAACTTTGATTAATGAAACTTGCCTTTATAACACACGCAACCATCAGTTTCTCGACACATCTGGCCATCATAAACTCCAAATATAGGACATCACACATTCAGGCAGCTTCACATAGTACCTTAAATCTTCATACCAGAGCAAATAGCAAAGCTCTAAGCAAGTTGTATATGTGCCTGCAAACTTCAGGAATCCTGGGGTCAGAATCCTGTTCCATTGGTTTCTTCCAGCTGAAACAGTTCTGAAACAGCTCAAGAATCCCTTAGTCGGAGGCACCAACATATTTTAGATTTGTTTTCATCCTAAAAATTCTCTCCCTCCCACCCCCCCCTTCATTTGGAAATTCAAAAAGACCTAAGACCAGGCCCTTGGAATTTAAGACATCAAAAGTACATGTGCATCCTTCTTCAGGGAAGAAGTAACTGAAACACAACAGGCCTAACAAACCTCAAATCTCCTTGGCCCTGTGGCTTATTGGTTAAGTAGCTACCATTCTCAAAGGTGTTGTTGTTGCTGTTGTTGATCATCTTCATGAAATAATAGCAGTTGCGAATGTCCTCTTACTTGACTACTGGCTTTGGGTTGCTTTACATTAACAAGGAATTTGTTATTGCATAACCATTACTCTGGCAGATAACACTTGGTTTGACAGAGGTCTTACTTTTCATTCACACTTGACACCTATACTCCCGTGCCAGCCAAATCCACATCAATTCTGAGCTTCCCAAACTGAAGGGATTATGGATTACTCACCAAATCCAGGAATGCCTCCGAAAGGGGAAGGTATTCACATGCATCATGCTCACAGATCTGCCGTCATGAAGAGCTTCCTCGTCTCAGAGATTACATGCAGTGGTCTTCCAAGACGACTTCCCAACTCTCCCTTGGGAGCCCCTCTCGTGGGCTCTTACTGCAACAAGTATTGATTTCCCCCCAGGGCTCCCCTAACACAGAGACAGCAAGAGTCCTTCCGGGACTTGGAAAAAGAAACATCCCTGAGCCATGCAGGTATGGGTCCATCCATTTAAATCCCAGTAGTTCAGTCAACCAGTTCAATGAGACAGCGGCAGAGAGTGTCCTGGTAAAATGCCAGCAGAAAGGAACGCCAATTAAAGCACCCTCCCAGGAAGGGCTCTGGCATGTGTGGAAAGGCCAGTCAAAAGACAGTTTCTTGTTATCCTTGTTAAAGAAGTGTTGGAAGGGAAACGGAAAACTTCAGGCTGCTTTGCCATGCTGTCCTTTAGAAATGAATGTTGCTTTTTCTTCTTTCTTAGGCACATATTCAGGTGTGGCCACTTGAACACGGCGCTGCCTTCTGAGTCGACACACCAGGGCCTGGGCAGAGGGTCTAGACACCATGTATACTCAAAGCCAACTTCTTTCCCCAATCTCAGAATGGCTGGTTTTCAATTGCGAGCGTCCAAGGGCAGCGAACAGCTTCTGCTGGGCAGGACGGGATCACCCTTGCCAGCGATCATCATGACTTCTGAAGGCGCTAGCGTGATGAAATGTATTTCTGCCGCTTATTCCCGTAGTCAGGCTGCCTAAATGACTAAGCTATCGATCCGTTCGCTGCTCAGAGTCCCCTTTAATTTGCTGTTCTCAAAACCGTGTGGGGGCTTTTTTCAGATGTTGCCTCGCCAAGAAAAGGAATTTCACAGCTGCAAGTCAGATGTTGTCTAAGAATGCCCACCCCACCCCCCTCCCGCGCTGTCTTTCTTTCTTTCTTCCTCTTCTTTTTTTTTTTTTTTACTCCAGATTCAGTTCTCCCATAGGTGTCAGAGTCTGATGCTCTGACATCTTCGGAAAAGCGCGCGTGCCCACACCGCACAGACCTCGCTTGCTTTTCATTCACAATGGCAACAGGCTCCGGCGGGGGTCCCCCGCACCCCACGCCGAATTTCCAGCCCGAGAGCCTTTAGGAGGGTCGTCGCCGCCGCAGCCGGGGCCGCCCGGGGCCGCTGGGGACCTGGCGGGCGCCGAGGTCGGTGCGCGCGCCCCGCCGCCGCCGCCGCCGCAGACACCGCTGCCTGCCCGGGGCTGTGCTGGCGTCAGGGGGGCCCTCTAGGTGGGTTCCCAGACACTGCAGAGCCGGCGCGCGCCGCGCCAGCCGCCCGGGGCAGGGCCAGGCGACAGGGACGACCTGAAAAACTGGCCTTGGCGCGAACGGATCGCCGGGCTGTCAAGTCCTCAGCCGGCTATGGAGATGGCAGCGCGAGGGACGTGCGCCTAAGCTCGCGGAGGGAACCGACGCCGCGGACGACTGGACAGCAGGACGGACAGGGGGCGGTGTCTCCTCGCTCCCTCCCTCCTTCCGAGCGGAGAAAGGAGCCAGAGCACTGTGCCAATCGCAGGGCTTTGTTCGTGCGACTTCTGCAAAACCCAACCCACCTACCCGAGGGTCGTGGGGAGAGGCTGGCTGCCTGGAGGGCTGGGGGCCTCGGAGCGACAGATGACCACTTGGTGAATTTTGAACAGGAAATTCGCCCCGGGCGCGCTTCTGCGGAAGTCAGTGGCACTTCCATTGCAATTGCGCATGCCACAAAGCCGCTTGCCTGCTGCGGGGTGTGGGTCGACACGCGCGCGTGCCCAGGGGAAGCGGTGCGCTGCCTGGAAGTGGTAGTTTGCATTTCTTCAAGTCTACCCCTTTGTTGCCATCATTCCGATCCATAATCCCCTGCCAGCGCCCTATCACGGCTGATGCCATTTTGGAACTAGAATAAAATAGTTAGACTCTGGTAATAATCGATTGGCATTTCCATGGTGTGTGTGTGTGTGTGTGTGTGTGTGTGTGTGTGTGTGTTGGAAATCACCAGAAGAATGGGCTTGGGTGTAGCCCTGTATTCAATGTTAATGTAGCACTTTTAACTTGGGTATTTAAAAAGGCTCCTCTACAAATTGCTGAATATTAAATGGGAGCTTGGCAACACTCAATAGACCGTGCTATTATCTGCTGTTTGAATTCCCCCAGTGAAGTCCTGGTGTTGCAGTGGAGGGGGAAAAAAAGGGATGCTTTGTATGGAGGGGGTGGGGTGGGGTGGGGTGGGATTCTCTGCAAATCCAAAAACAGGCATAAAGAAACTTGTTCATTTTGAATACAGCGGTGACTCGGGCAGCTTTATTTTGATGCAAGGATGATCCCAAGAAAAATGAGCGGGGTCAGAGGGTGGGGCATAAAAATCCATGGGGGAATGCCATTATTTCTTAATTCCATTTTCCCACAAATATCAGCAGCTTTGTGTCTCTGGGAGAAGGAAGACGTGGGGGATTCCTGTGAAAGTGGTTTGAACTTGTAGAAAGAGAAGAATGAGAGCCACAGTGGACAAGGAGATTACTTGTTGGGCTTCCCTTTTACCTATGCAGTGTCCTCCTGACCTCTTTCTGTTTTGTTTTTCCCTAAATGGAATAACTCTCTCTGAGAAGGTTATGTGTGAGCTGGTCCAGAAAATTTGAGTCTGATCTTTTTTTTCTTTCTTCCAATTACTCCGAATGCTTTGCAACAGAGGGCCATGCATAAATCAAATTAGATATTTAAATGAAAACCAAAGGTAGGAAGTTCAAACACACCAGCTGCTCTTCTGAGAAGGATGAGGCTGTCTGTGCCCATAAAAGGAAACTCTGGAAGGGAGACTAAGAGCCAGAACCCACTGTATGGAGGTGGGTTTAGTAGGTGGGTTATTATCTCCAGTCTAGAGTGGAGGAGATGGAGGCTCTCTGATGCTAAGGCACTTGCCCACGGTCGAACTCTTGGGGAGAGGTAGAATCTAGACACAGGAAGTGTTTATCTGGCCATATCACTGCTGTCTGGCATAACCACCACTGCCTTATACCTTTAGAGCAATAAGAAGAGCTTGAATTAGTATTATGCTTCTAAAAATACATTTCCACATGTATTATTCTAGCCGCAAAGTATCATTCTGAGGAGGGAGAGTGATTATGCCAATTTGGGGGCTGATTTTCATGAGCATGGCCTTTGCTCATCATCACCCATCATGGCAGCAGTCTATCTGGACGAGAGCTCGGACCTGAATCCCTTTAATGCCCTTTTCCCTTCAACCATGGAAACCAGTCGTTCACCAGCGGATGCAGCAAATACCATGATAAAGGACACAAGATTAAAAAAATAGCATAGAAATAGATTTCCCTTCTAATAAATGTTATTTATTTATTTTTCTTTAGTTTTTAAATTAGTTCTATGCCACTCTAAGCCTATATTAAAGTATTGCTAAGCATCATATATATTTATATATGTGTGTGTATATACAATATATATATTGGGCATCACTGCCTCCAGTGGTCGTGGTCACTACCCAGCCGCCGCTGGATTTGAACCGCCAAGCCCGCAGGCTGCAGTTCCACACTCAACCACTTACACCACCAGGGCTCAGCCCAACACTCAGTATATTTTTATTATGATTCCATTGAGGAGTCTTTCAGGTGGCTTAGGGGCTAAATGTTGGACTCTTGAATATAAGATTGACTGTGCAAACCCCCCAACTCCTCTAAGAATAGATATGAAGGAGTTGACTAATATAAACATTCCCAGCCCCGGGACCCCAAGGGATCAGAGATACTCTGTTCTACGAAACCAAACTCACTGCCTTGGAGTCAATTCTAACTTAGAGAGACTCTCAGAGTTAGAGCAGAACTGCCCTTGTGGGTTTCCAAAAGTGCTGCTTTTAAACTGCTGACCTCGCAGTTGAAAGGCCAACACATACCCACCACAGCATCCATTTCTTAGTGGTGGGTTTTGTTGTTGTTTTCATAATTCCATTTGAGGACAATAGAATAAACTGTGAACAAAAGAACCACCATCATCTGATCACTAAAGGAGATTTAAAATGATAACTTACTATGGCTGAGAAGATATATTAACTGAATATTTTAAAGCCGACATTACTTTTCATTTTTATTTTTGTATAAGTAACTATCTAACATATGTCTAGCATAACTATTACAAATCAAGATGAAAGGCATCACACTGAGAGGCTATGATAAATGGTAGAAACACCCAATTTCAGCTTGGTAGGCACTGAAAGAAAAACACAATATATTTCATAGCTTAGAGGACCAGAGGTTTACTTAATCAACAATACTAAACTGAGTATTTTTAGAGACTCGGGGCAATAGACCTATAAGTATCAGCCACCTCGGAGAATGGAAATAGTTCATTTTCAGCACCTTCTTCATGTCCATTAGAACTAACGTCTGCCAAGCAAGGATGACCTTATGATTCAAGCTGAGGGCTTCGTATTTTGCAAACTGTGGCTGCCAAGGAATAACACTGGGCAAAACTAGTAGGTGTATCATTTTATAACAGGTTCTCAACAATGTGTTTTATTTCTTTTTTTTAAATCATTTTATTGGGGGCTCATACAACTCTTATCACAGTCAATATATACATCTATTATATGCAAAACCCATTTGTACATTTTTCGCCATGATCATTCTCAAAACATTTGCTTTCTACTTAAGTCCAAGGTATTAGCTCCTCATATTTCCCCTCCATGCCCACTCCCTCTTCCCTCATGAAACCCTTGATAGCTTATAAATTATTATTTTGTCAGATTGTACACTGTCCGATGTCTTCCTTCACCCACTTATTTGTCATGCTACTGAGAGGCCATCTCGACAACACAGGGCTCAGGCATAGCAGCAATGGTGAGGATGGCACAGTGCTGGGCAGTGTATCCTTCTGCTGTGCATAATAAGGCTACTATGGCTCAGAACTGGCTCGAGGGCGTCACACATGGCAAAAGGTAATCACAGGATGATAGGACTGCAGAGAAATCCCAGGGGCAACGATAAAATGGTTAATGTAGCCCATCACTTCAGTCAATAAAGGGTGCTCGTTGGAGGCAGAGTCCCCGAGGTTGGAACTACCTCAGTGAGGTCCCCACAGCCAGGAGACAGCCTCAACTCTACCAGCAAAAAGGCTTTCTGATGTTGTTTTTAACCCCACAGTAAGCAAAAGCCAGTCCCTTTCCAGGACAGGGCTCACATTAACTACTCATTTATTTACAAGACTGATGTGAAAAACAAAAGCATGTTAATTTACTGATAAATGAGAAATGCTGGCTCAGAGCAAACCTAAGTTCTCTGTGCAGAGTTTTCATGGAAAGATGGTTTAGGGCACTCCGAATCAGAGAAACGAGGATTAGCTGGTATTGCCTGTGTCTTTTTTTTTCAGCCATGGTGGGATTTATGCTCACAAGGGTATTGTTTGCCAAGGGAAATTTCTGGGAATGTGGTGAGATTACAAATATTCCTCAGTATTTGACAAAGAGGAGTGCAGGCTTCTCATGATATTTCACCCAGAATTTGCCTGTTTGAACCAGTTTCATCCAGAAGTTTGATTTTCAAAGGGAATCAGGTTCATAGCATTCAAAAAAGAGTTTGCAAAAGTAACAATACCCCGAACCCCCCCACCTACTACCATGGAGTTGAGTCAAACTCGTAGCAACGCTAGGGGGTGAGCAGCAGCACGGCCTTGCCCCCTAGCATTTCCAAGGCTGTAATCTATACAGGAGCAGAAAGGTGAGCAGCTGCTGCCTTCCTTCAAACTGCTGACTTTGAAGTTAGCAGCCCATGTGTAAGCAGCTCCTCTGTCAGGACAATGAAATAAACCATTGCACTGCGGACAACTTCTGACTCTTATCAGATCCATGGCTTCATGCTCCGTAGTGCCTTTCAATTAACATATATTTGTTAAATAAGCTTAAAACAAATGATTAAATTACATCTTTGTGCCAACAGATCAATAACCCAGTAAAGGCACAGTCTAGCTTCTGAACCTGGGTGTTCTTGCTCTCAGGA
The DNA here is from genome assembly GCA_004026705.1 of Nesogale talazaci. Taxonomy (NCBI): domain Eukaryota; kingdom Metazoa; phylum Chordata; class Mammalia; order Afrosoricida; family Tenrecidae; genus Nesogale; species Nesogale talazaci. The sequence continues at coordinate 15,195 of PVJH01010358.1, forward strand.
GTCACCGGTACCTAGCACTTAGGGAGAGCGAGAGGCCTTTCCTCACTGGTTTGCCTGCTCAGGTCTCCCCTTCAGTATGCAACATTTACTTCAAGTGTGAACTTCTGTCTTTCTGCACCTAGCACATCCTTCTCTAAGCTATACAAATTTTTTTTTACTTCTGATTTTTATTAAAATCAGGATCTCTGACAGATGTTGTACCAATTCGGAATTCAATTAGATCAGTGATTATGTAATAGGCAATCTTTGAAATTTACATTTAGATCATTATAAAATGAAAATTTCTCTAGGTTTAAACATGAAATGACAAAGGACCCAAAATGTGTTTCTTTTATTATTCTCCTATGACTATTATAAACCAGTTTAGATATCTTTAGGATTCTTTCAAGAGCCTACATCACTTTTTCTTTTAATTTTCAAATGACAATATCTACACCTTATACTCTCTAAGTTAGGTTTCTATATTTATATAAACAAATGACTTTATACAATGTTTAAGCACATTCTATATATTAGCAGCAGAAGTAATCTAAGCTATAGTCACTTGGATATATACATATATACTTTCTAATAAACATGGCTTTTATATACTCTTTCTATGCATGTGTATGTGTGTGCATACATATTCACATACATACATTAGTTCTTTTTATTGTGTATATCAATTAATCAGTGGGTGAGAATGGCATTCCTACATCTAGAATGACACTCAAGATAATCGCCCCAGTTTCAGCCACCCACACCCACCAAGAGGAAAAACTAACAGTCCATGCTAAATCCTCTTTCCAGTCCTTAGAGTAAACCAACTTATCCTGGAAGGATCTGTGTCTTCTTCCTCTGTGTGTGTATAACAGAGAAAACGTTATTGGTACTCAGCAAATACTAACTAATAACTATCTCGATAGTGATGACTTCCCACGTCTGACAAGTTCTCCTGGAGTCAGAAAGCTGGCTCTGGGCAACACATTTGCCCTGAAATAAGAGAAGCCCTCTATGAAACCTTGGTTTCAGTTGCTGAGCGTCAGGGAATTGCGTCATGTTTCAGGAGGTTACTTGTGTCTCCTATTTCTATATAGTCATGTAACCAAGGACACAAGAACCAATTGAAAAATTAGAAGGATCACGGAAAACCAACGGCTCCTTTGTGAGAAATGTTCCAAAGCCAAACAATATAAAGAGTTATTTTGTGGGCTGAGCCCCGGGGGCCTAAGTGGTTGAGGGCAGAACTGTGGCCCGCGAGCTTGGCGGTTCAAATCCAGCGGCGGCTCTCAGGCCCAAAACAAAACAAAACAAAACAAAAAAATAAAGTTATTTTGTATCACATTACCCAAGCTCAAAACTTCTCATCTTCAATGACAATGAATTTGTAGAATCTATTCATCATAAAATCATCACCAAATATTTCATAATTGGAAAAATTATGGAAAAATATATCTGGTTAATTCTAACTCTAATACATTTGGAGGAACACATATTATAGTACATAATTCTAGTATCATCCAGAACCTGAACAAAGACCAAGAGGCAGTGATTCTAATAGAACAAGGGAAGAGTGAATGGGTTAAAATCAAGAAAGGTATGTATCATGGTTATATTGGTTTTGCCCTGCTTATTCATTCTGTATGCTGAAAAGATTTTTCAAAGAGGTTGGGTTTATGAAGAAAAATTAAGCATCAAAATTGGAAGAAGATTCATTAACAATCTATGATATGGAGAAGACACAATTTGGCTTGTTGAAACAAGAGACTTGAAACACTAAATATCAAAGACTCTATCCTTGAACAAGATTACATTTCAATATTAAAAAGAAAAAGATTGATCATTTCAGATATTACATTTTACTTGGCACTATAGTCAACACTCATGTAAGAACTCAGAGAACCTACTATGCATTGAAGAAAGCTGCTGCAAAAGACACCACTCAGTATTAAAAAGCAAAACGTCACTTTGAGGACTAAGGTGTTCTTGACCCAAGCCATGGCGTTTTATGCACTTAAAACTTGATCATGACTAAGAAAGACCAAAGAAGAACTACTCCTTTGGAATTACGGTGCTGGCAAAGAATATCGGATACATCATGGACTGTCAGAAGTCTAAGCATCTTTCTTGGAAGGAGAGTCAGAACAATTTCTTATCAATGAGAACAGTGAAACTGGGTCTCATTTGCTTTGGACATACTATCCAGAGAAGACCATCATGCTTGGTGAGAAGGTTTGGCATAATGATTGCACCAGTGGACAAATCATAGCAACCATTATGAGAATGGGACAGGGCTGGGCTGCACTTCATTCTGTTAAACATTAGGGTCACTGTGAATCAGAACCAATTTCATGGCACCTAACAACCACCACAATAATGTTGGAATACCAAAAAAGCTCTGAATACTTACTTATTGTTCAAGACTTGGGAAAATCCACATCAAATCTAACAAAGAAAATATCCAATTTATATTATGATTTGGTATCTTTGTTCTTTAATTTCAGATCCTCCATTTCAGCTTTTGTATAATTTTGAACAAACGACTAAATTTTATGAAAATCAGCTTCTTTATCTGTAGACCTTGTGACACTTATAAATTCATGGATTGCTTTACTTTTAAACTCACTGAGATAAATTACAGAAAAAAAATTGTAACATTAAGAGACATCTTTAAGTGTCATTTACAACACACTTTTAGCATTTTATTTTTAAAATAGAGTAAAATATATATTCTGCATTTGATTTGAAAGTTACTTGAAACAAAATGGGGAAAAAAATACAAAGAGGTAAATTACCTAAAGTAACCTTGCGAGTCTCACAAATGAAAGCGTGTTTTATCTTGACCTTAGTTTTCTATTGGCTATATCACAATGGTTTCAGAATTCAAAGGAGTAAAGTTATTCTCACTCAATAAGTAATGTCCAACTTAAAAATATAATCATTTGTATGAGATCTATAGAATTTCTTAGAATGGTTAAAAGAGTAGTATGGAAAAATCACTTGATACAGAGAAATATCTTGAGTAGAGATTCATCACTGTAAATGTGTTTATGTGGTAGACATGTAATTATGATAATATAGAGGTGAAGAGCCAGAAGGATAGATATTAATCAACTCAACTGCTAATCTAAAGGTTGGTGATTCAAGCCTAGCCAGCAACACAATGGGAGGAAAAGCCTGGTGATCTCCTCCCATTAAGAATACAACCAGCAGTAATGGGAGTAACAATTCCAGGATGGCAGGGGAAGGGAAAAGGGAGAAAGGGGGGTAAGGGGAACCTGTAGCAATGATGGTGGGAAAAGCCCCTTTGAGGATGTATGGATTGCTATAATATATGTGTGTATATATGAGTGGGGAACAAAACAACAACTACCAATGACAACAGAATTAGATAGAATCACCTCTGAAGAAAGTGAAAGTGGCAAATATTTGAAAGGGCGCTTTACATTTTACTTCACATACTTTGAATCAATGAATCTTTTAAATGAGAACTCATTTTTGTGCTAGTTAAAACAGCAATAAGAATCTTGAGTTCTTATTAAAGAATAATTTTCATCCATAGTTCCTGTCTACATATGGGAATATAAACCCACATTTCTAAATATTGGGCAGATGGAATCTTTGAGACTTGAAAGATATAACCTCAAACCTCAAAGCTAAAACGTCAATTCGAAATATATACATTCAAGACTCGCAACTTTCCACTGATGTGATTTACTAAATCAATATCAATCCTTAAAAATAGAAGTAAACAGTGATGTATTCCTTTGCTTTGTCCACATGAACACAGTAGCTGGACCCACAAGGAGTATTCATTCAATTGGTATATTCATATAAGAGTCTGATCTTCAAAACGCAGACCGAATATCCTGGTAATAGTCTATATATTGCTGTGTATATTGTGTTACTAGCTAAAATGTGGGTACCTAAAAACACCTTGGTTTAGCTGGATTTTCTCCTTCTGACAAAAACGCTAGATATTCACAGTCTTTATAGCTTCAGAGCCTTAAGGGGTCAGATCAAGAGTGATGTTGTAAGTAGCACCGAGAGAGGGGTTGTAGGAAAGTGGGGTTGTCCTTTCTGACATCAACTCTAATGAAATGTATCCTAAAACGAGTTTCTAACATCAATCATCTAATACAATGATAACAGTGCTGTCACTCATCCTCTCAGTTCAAGGGATGCCTAATGTGATGGACACATTCTCTGGATCCCGGTAAATAAAAAATTATTTTAACCTACTTTTATATTTTAATAATATGGACAATCTACTAGCTATCTTTTCAACCAATTATCCTGGGTCTTTGTTATTTTGGAAATAGAATCATGTTCAGTGTGAATTTAGAGATTATATTGCATTCTGGTCATATCGTGAGTTACTGTGTGGGGTCACTATTTACAAGGTCAGCAGATTGAAGCTATTAGCTGCTCCATGGAAGACAGATGAGACATTCTACACCATAGAGATTTATAGTCTCAGAATCCCACAGAGACCCTTTTATTCTGCCCTTTAGGGTCACAGTGAGTCAGAATGGACTCAAAGGTAGTGAGTTTGGGGATTGGAGTGTTGCAAACTCATCTCAAATAGAAAGGTGGAAGAGACTATTGCATCCAGCGTTGCAAGTCAGATGACATTTAAAATCCAAAGGACTCATCACCACCTTCAGTGTGCATGAGTATGCAAACACATAGATACGCACTACCGAAAGTCACCAGAATTAAGTAAACGCAAGTAGAACTGAAATATTTACTTGAGTAATGCAAACACACACATCTTTGAGTAATGCAAACACCCACTCATTTGTTGTCTAATATCTTTAGCAAGATTCTATAGGCAAAATATTTAATGCATCCAAGAGAAGGTGGAAAGAATCCACAGAATGACAGAACCAGAAAGAACTAACCCATAGTGCACCATTTCAGGAGGTTGCACATGAACAACAACCAACGGTGCTGAAGGATGAAGTTTAAACCTCACCGAATGTATTAGCCAAAAACAATCCAGAAATTGACAAAATATCCACTGCAATGTTTCAGAAAGCTGAAGAAACACTGGAAGCACTCACTCGTCTATGCCAGGAAAAGAGATCCATATGCATGGCCATTCCAAAGAAAGGTGACTCAACAGAATGCTCAAACCATAGGACAATATCATTAATATCACACACAAGTAAAATCTTGCCTATGAACACCCAATAAAGGTTGCTCCAACACACTGACAGGGAATTGCCAGACATTTAGACCTGGTTCTGAAGAGGATGCAGAACAAGGGATATCATTGTTGATGTTAGATAGATCCTGGCTCAAAGCAGAGACCAGAAAGATGTTTACTTGTGTTTCATAGACCACACAAAGGCATTCAACTGTATGAATAAAAATAGACTGTAGATAACCTTGAGACGAATGAGAATTCCTGAATAGTTCATGGTGCTAATTTGGAGCTTGTGCATGCATCAAGAGGCAGTTGTACGAATAGAACAAGGGCATGCTGCATGATTTAAAATCAGGAAAGGTGTGTGTCAGCATTGTATTCTGTCACCATGTTCAATCTATATGTTAACCATGTCATCAGAGAACCTTGATTGTATGAAGATGCGTGTGATATCAGGACTGAAGAAAGGCCTATTAACAACCTGTAGTATGCAGATGACACACTCTTGCTTGAATAATGTGAGGAGGAATTTGAAGCAACTGCTGATGAAGACTAAGGATTGTAGCCTTCAGTATGGGTTACAACTCAATGCAAAGAAGACCCAAATCCTCACATCTTGATGATAAACACAATGAACAGAAAAAGGTTGAAGTGGTCAAGGATGTTGCCTTACTTGGATCCACAATCAATGCTAATGGAAGTAGCAGTCAAGAGATAAAAAAATATATTACATTTGGCGAATCTGTGCACAAGCTCTCTTTAGATTTTTAAAGAACAAGGTTGTTACCTTGAAGATTAAGGTGCACCTGAATCAAGCCATGGTACTCCCCTTCCATCACATAAATGTGAAAGCTTGATAATAAATAAGGAAGACCATGGAAAAATTGATGCATTTGAATTGTGCCACAAGAAGGGAATATTTCAAGTATGACTGACTACCAACAGGACAAATTAATCTATCTTGAAAGAGATACGGTAAGGTCAGCGTGCTGCTCAGAGGCAAGGATGTTAAGAACCCTGACACATTTTCAGTAGAGACCAATCCTTGGAGAAGAACATCATGCTTGGTAAAGTGGAAGAATGGCAAAAAAGAGGAAGGTCCTTGACAAGATGAACTGACACAATGGCTGCAACTATGGGCTCATTGTGAGGATGGCATAGGACCATGCAGTGTTTAGTTCTGTTTTGCATAGGGTCGTGATAGCACTCATGTCATCTATGCAATAGTACCTAATAACAATAGTAATACTTATACTTAGTCTGTGATACATTACTACCTCCTTTAATTAAAGGTCATCAATATAAAATGGGCTCCAAAGGGATACATATTTTTGTTTTTGTTTTTGCTTGTCTTAGGTTGTCCATATCCAACAAGACCCAGCTCTACACTTTCTGAGAATGCTGTATCTTGATGATAACTCTATAACTCTAGTCCTTCCTTCTTTGGTAGGAGCTACTTAGATCTGTTCCCTTTTATCTTGACCAGCAAAGTTATGATAAATGAAAATTTATTTTGTTATTCCTATGTCTTCCATAAATCAATTTATGCTGATGCCATGCTGTAATGTTGGATGATCACAATTGATTCATTGAATTGATTGCTTAGTTGACCAATGCTCTTACCTTAAGCTTAAAGACACACATTATTTATATCATGAGCCTATATCCACATTGAGGCATACGAAAGAGAGCCTCTCTTTAGCATGTCTGATATCAATTATACTTCTGTAACAACTATTAGTTTCTTAGTTGTCTCCAACCCCTTGCATAATTTTCTTCAGGAATATAATTTTGCTTTATCTAAGAGGTTAGACAGTAAGAAACATAGAGGAAGAAAAAAACTAGAGGACTTTTTATTAGCTTTATGAAGTAGAAAATTTCATTATTTAAAAGGAAGAATTTATTTTTAGAGAGAAAAAAATACTCATTTTGCAATTTAAAATATTTACTTTAAAGATTGAAATGGGGGTAAACCCCGATGGCGTAGTGGTTGAGTGCGGGACTGTGGCCCACTGACTTGGTGGTTCAATTCCAGCAGCAACTCTCTAGGAGCAAGGCTGGGTAACTCCCATGACCACCAGAGGGCAGTGATGCCAAAAAAAAAAAAAAACACCAAAAAAGAAAAAGATTAAAATAGATTCAGACCTGGGTCTGATATTGTAGATCATTAATGGCTTCAAATTTAGTGTAATTGATTGTCGAAGACAAAAAAGATATATAAGCAAATGTGGTAAAGAAAACTGATGGTTCCTGGCTATTAAAAGATATAATGCCTTTGGTCTTAAAGGTTTTTATTTAAGCAAGTATCCATCTAGCAGGGAAGTAACAAAGTCCACATGGAATGAGCACACTAGCCTGTGTGATCATGAGGTGTCCATGGGAAGAGGTATCAGACGTTCAAAAACACCCAAACAAATTGATGTAAGGATGTACAAAACTCACCTGTAAGATAATTGGATAGTGGGTGGGGCATGACACTGATAAACCACATAACCACCCTCTAATTCTCTAATATTTCCTCCCCTTAATATTATGACTTTTTTAAAAAGTAATTTTATTGGGGGTTCTTACAGCCCTTATAACATTTCATATATCAATTGTATCAAGCATATTTGTACATATGTTGCCATCATTTCCAAAACATTTCTACTTGAGCCCTCACTATAAGCTTTGTTTAAAAAATCATTTTATTGGGGACTCATACAACTCCTATCATGATCAACACATACAGCAATCGTATGCGGATCACATTTTCACATTTGTTGCCATCATCATTCTCAAAACATTCTCCTTCTACCTAGGCTCCTGGTACAAACTCCCCATATTTCCTCTCCTTCCTCACCTCTCTCCCCTATGAACCCTTAACAATTTACAAATTGTCATCCTTTTGTCATCAGGCACTGTCCAATGTGGCCCTTCACCCACTTCCCCATTGTCCGTATCCCAGAAAGGAGGTCATATGTGGACCCCAACAATAGGTTCCCCCTTTCTACTCCACCCTCCTGACATCACCATGGTTACCCCTGGTCCTGAAAGGATCATCTGTCCTAAATTATCCCTGAATTACCCAGTGTACATACCCTGGTTTAGCTGGATTTGTAAGGTAGAATTGGGATCATGATATTGGGTGGGAGTAAGCATTTAAAAACTACAAGAAAGTTGCAGATTTCATTGTCGCCACACTACACCTTGACTGGCTCATTTCCTCTCTGCAACTCCTCTGCAAGTGGATGTCGCTTCACCTATTGATGGGTTTTGGGTCCCCAATCTGTACTCCCCTTAATTTATAATGATATAAATTTTAGTTCTTTGATGCCTAATACATACTTGATCCCTTCAACACCTTATCATCACACAGGCTGGTGTGCTTCTTCCATGTGGGCTTTGCGGCTTCTGAGTTAGATGGTTGCTTGTTTTCCTTCAAGTCTTTAAGACTCCAGACACTATATTTTGATAGCTGGGCACCAACAGCTTACTTCACCACATTTGTTTATGCATACATTTGTTGTCAGCGAGCAGATCAGGAAGGTGGGCACACAGTAATATGATTTTTAGTTCTTAAAGCCCGATTACTGATTCCTTTGACATCTCATGGTCACACAAGTTGGTGTGCTTCTTCCATATGAGCGTGTTGCTTCTGAGATAAGATAACTGCTTGTTTACTTTCAAGCTTTTAAGACCCCAGACTCTACATCTTTTGATAGCTGGGCACCATCAGCTTTCTTCACCACTTTTGCTTATGCACACATTTGTCTTCAGTGATCGTGTCGGGAAGATAAGCATCATGGAATGCCAATTTAATAGAACAAAGTGTTCTTGCATTGATGAAGTACCCGAGTAGAGGTTCAATGCTCATTTGGTGTATTAATACTAACCCTATAAGTGTATGCACATAGATCTATTTCCTCATCATATATATACACATATATATAGTCACCTATGTGTATGCCTGTATTTAGACATCTATAAATGTCTTTTACGCCCCAGTTTTTTCCTCTATTTCCTTTAACTTTCCTCTTGTCCCACTATCATATTCAGCCTCCATTGGGGTTTCAGTATCTTCTCTCTGCTGCATTACTCTTGCTCAGTCCTTATCGGGCCTCTCATACCCACCTTATCACTGATTTTGAATCACTTGTTGCTCCCTTATCCCTGGGTTGATCAACACCTCCTCTTTTCCCCTCCTCCACATTTCCTTTTTTTTTCCCTCCCCATTTCCCAAGCTCCTCCACCCCCCCTCCAGAACCATCAGTCCCATTAGTTTCTCCTCTAGTCTAGTCTAGTCTATCTTATCTAGATAGACTTGGAGAGAAAACAATATATGCTGTAAATATAGGTACTGGATAAAATGGATATCTACCTGGGAAAAATGAAGCAAGACCCTTACAGCACTCCATGCACTAGAATGAACTCAAGGTGGATGACAGATTTTGAAGTAAAACCCTAAAGTGTTAGGGTCATCAATGAGGGAATTGGGCCCAACCTGGGAACTTTGGCACAGGGATTACATAAACTATTAGAAATAGGGAAGGACACAAACACAGAGGAGGCACAAATAAACAAGTGGGATATCCAGTAGATAAAACACCTGTGTACATCAAAAGAATTCACCAAGAGAGTAATGAGAGCCCATGGACTTGGACAACATCTTTAGCAATGACAAATCAGATAAAAGCTTTATTACTAAAATCTACAATACCCTGATAACTTCCCCAAAGAGCAAAACAATTATGACTTTTATTTGTTTTACTTCAATGAGCATGTTAGATTTGTATATTTAAGAGCTTTTGGTACATGAAAGTCAAGATAGAGAACCCTTCAGAAACAGCAACAGGAGTAATGATTCCCCAAGGGTATGGGAAAAGAAAGGAGGGAGAAGGTGAGGAATAGGGACCTAATGCCATTGATGGACGTATAATCCCACTCAATGGGATTGAATAACAGAATTGTATGTGGATGGATAGATATATGTAAGATATGACAAAAAACCAAAAACATTATAATAGGAAAAACAAAGAAAGAATAAGAATTCCTGGAGGATATGGTAGGGGAGGGAGAGGACAAAGGTGAGCTGATAATTCTTTCTTTCAAGAAGAAATAAATGTTTTGAAACTGATTGTGGTAGCAATTGTATAATGTGCTTCAGGTGACTGAATGGTAGAATGTCATGCTAGCTATATTAGCTGATAAATGTTTTTTAAAACAAAATGTTTTTTACAAAGTCAATGTAATATGATTAGGAAGCATTTTTTGCATTTTTGCTTAAAATTAAATCCCAGACAAGTTACACAACCCTAGTTGTTCACTGTATATAAATACTATCTTCTTTACCAAGCACTTTATATGATCAGTCCAACTACTTTTTAATGTTCTGAAGATAATTCCATAATGCAGAGTACTAGACACAAACCATTCATTAAGCAGGTTTAGTTGTATAATGAGTTACAGGTTGTGTTGGTAACCACAAGGTCAGCAGTTCAAAGCCACTTAGAGGAAGATGGGGCTTTCTAATCCTATCAAGATTTACAGCCCTGAACACCCTCAGTGGCAGTTCTAAACTGTCCTTTACAGTCACGACGAGTGATAACTCATTCAGTGGCAGTGAGGTGTTGTTGTTTTTTTAAATCAATTAATTGGCAATTTCACCCCTACTAGCAGCACAATAGATTCTACAGGCCAATTATCATGTTTTTTAACCATAAGACATACCTGACCATAAGAAACAGCCAGCTTTAAGAGCAAGAAAGCAAAACAAAAAAAATATTGTGAAACAAACGGTACCAGTATACTAAAATGTTCTGCGCTATCACACCTTCAGACCATAAGACACACCAGGGAAGCACACCTCCGTGTTCCTCCACAAGGAGCACCTGGCGGGTGGGAAAGCATCCTTTATGGACAAGAACATGATTTGAGCAGCTGCCCTTCATTCCAAGATCACACAAAAAATACACAAAGACACAAAAGAGCTTTATCCACCCCAAAAATCTCAAATGAGCAAGCTGATCCAATAGCACACTGACTTTGGGCCTTTCTCCTCTTTTCTTGGTGGTCTTTTCACTTCTGACCAGAGGGTCAAAAAGAACAAAAATAAAGTGCAGGACGTAGGCAGAGAACAATGATCACATTCTGTGTTATGGTAACCCAAAGAACAAGTGTCCCCATCTCATTTTTTAATGCAAGAGACCTAATTGGGTTCCGTTGCCAATCAGGAAGAAAGGTGAATGAAAAGCTAAGCTTCTCCTGATCTTCCTTCCTCTCATAAGGACTCCCTGAGTAGGGGCCCAAGGCATTTGAGATGAGGCTGTACCTGGAGCTGGGGCTCGGATATATTTGTTTATAATGGAGGAGGATGCTTTTGCTGCAGCCCTGAGTCCTGGGGAATTCTCCCCAGCATTGGTAGGTCTACTGAGCAGGTGGCATGCCTAATCACCACCCCTCCACCATCCAAAGGAGTCAGAGGGCAGGAGAGGTGAGGAGATAAAGGAATGTGAAAGACAGTGGCGTGTGACCGAGAACATTACTGTTAATATTAAACACCCCACTCCCCTTAGTGACTGGCTGCTTTCTACAAATTTAATGCACAGTCTATTTTGGGCTCCTTCTGCTGGGGCATACGTGTTTTAAAGATTAGAAGAAGATTTACTGGAGGATATAAATATCTTTGCTGACTTTTCTTTTCACATATTAGAAGGAAATGGAAGAAGCAAGCAAGAGTATTGTTAAGGGTCTTTGTAAATGGAATTTGTAAAGAAGTGTCAATACTCTAACCCAGGATGGAAACATCAGGATATGTGATAGATGTTAAACACACATTCTATTTCAGTTTCCTATGGTCTCTTTAAAATGAATTTATGGGCAAATCTTAGGACTGTTCTGGCCACTCTGAGGAAATTGAAAGATTCACTTTCACTTCAAGTCAAGGCAGATTCTATTAAAAAACTGGAATACTCATTCCAAACTTGATTGCATTCACATCTCCTTCTCCCTCAGGCTGGCCCACCCTGATAATGGAGGGAGTGAATGGGACAGGAAACAAGAGGATTTGACTTTCTCTGCTTTTTTGCTATGGTGGCTCAGTGGTTACATGTTGGGCTGTGAACAACATCTACAAGGTCAGCAGTTTGAAACCACCAGCCACTCTGCAGGAGGAAGGTGGGGCTCTCTACTCCCATAGAGAGGTTCACTCTTGGACACCCACTGGGGCAGTTCTACCCTGTCCCCTAGGGTCAGCATGAGTCAGCATGGACTTGATGGCCCTGAAGTTGGCTTGCTTGGAGTTTTCTTGCTATCTGAACTTGTCCATTGATAGCACATACTCCTGGCATTGGAGAGCGTCGAAAGAAGGAAAGGACTGGGATGGAACCATACTAAAATACCATCTCACAATGAGGACCGGGTAGGCACTGGGGGCTCATCAGAGGTGGCACTGCTGTGACCTCTGGCTGCGAATCTTGTGACTTGGGCAGATCCCTGAGCGTGCAGGGTGCTGGCCTCATCAGCCAGCCCCCCTCCCACAGCCACCCCACAAGGAGCCCTGGGTTTCCCTGTGGTTCACTCTCCACAAACTCTTGCTTTTGTAGTCCAAGTGCTTTACCCAAATGCTCCTCTTGGGAAGGATATAAACTGGCTCAGAGCCAGCTCACTAGTGCAGTGCACATCTGATGCAAGGGAGAATGTTCCATCATTGCAGCCTCTGTCTCTGAGCATGATGAGAACAGGGCAACCACAGGTAGGAGAGTAGAACTCATAGTATTATCCAATTCTCTCCTTTTTTAAGTTTCAGAAATTACCTACCTGCATGCAAACAATGCACTGTTTAGATGGTTTTATTTGGAAATAGAATCTATGTAGCATATTTATAACAATACCAAACACAAGAAAGTTGTGCTTGGCCAAAAAAAGTATAAAAGTTTTCTGTGGCAAACCAAAGAAAGAAAAGTAGCTGTACAACTTATTTACAGTGAGAAAGGTATTTTCTGAAACTCTTGGGCAAGATAAGACAAGGGCTCCTGGGCCATTAAGCTGATCCTTTGTTAGGACGTGTTGTCTAAAGGAACAAACCCAGTGACCCTCATCTATGTACAAGCAATAACTTTAGTTACATCAGGAGCAACTTTACACTCCAACTCAAAGTCAGAGGTCCAAAGGTAGCCTCTGCAGACTCACATAGCCAACACCACAAGGTGAAGCAGGAAGCAGGGAGCCCATACCATTGGCCAGTGAATGCAAGTCAATGGGGTTCCAGGAAACATGGAAGACTGCCCACAGCTGGCAAGGTCTGGTGCCCCACCCGGAAGGCAGACACCAAGTCTCAGTGAAGAGAAGATGCAGCCAGAGATAGAGACAGAGAGCAGTTGCCAGAGTCCCTCAGTCTCATACAAAAGGCCATACCGTCAAGGAGGTGTCATCTAGCTACCCCTCGATTGACAGGCTTACCTCCACCCCTAGCCATGAGTGTCTAGGTGACATAAAATCATACAACTACCACAGATTCCATTCTTTAAATGGACATTTGGGACCTGAACATCTCATGGCTATGGGCAGGCCTTCCATTTTAACAATTATTACCATGTAACTAACAATCTAGTTCCACACCTATTGTGGGTTATCTACTTGATATTCACCCACCCTTCTTCCTTTTTGGTAGAAATCCAATCTCCCCCCCCCCCATCCATTTTGAAGTAACTAAATATGCATACAAGGTGACTCTGTCTTCAGCTTAGGGGTGCTCTGATTAGGTGCCACTGGGTCAGTTCATATTCATAGTGATTCCCCTTACAAAAGAAGGAAACGTCACCTATCCCTGTGCATCCTCACAATTATTGCCTTGTGTGAGCCCATTGATACAGCCGCCATCTCCGTGCATCTCCTTGAAGGTCTTCCTCTTGTTTGCTGCTGCCCCACTGCTTTATCAAGTACGATGTCCTTTTTCAGCTCAGGGAGAGATTCTGATAAAACTTATGTCATATGTAAGCGGGCGGGTGGTTTAAGTCATAAGACCAAAGCCCGTCAGTGAAGTTTAAAGGGCTGTTTTATGAGAGATGACTTCTGGGAGAACCCATGGCCTTTGACTTGATTCTGACTCTGAGCAACTCTTTAGGACTGAGTGGAATTGCTTCGTAGGGATTCCACAGCTATAAATCTTCACACAAAGAGCACCTAGCCAGTTTGAACTGCCCTTTCCATTCACAATCAAGCATTTTTCATGCTTCAAAAGAAGAGGAGCCCAAGATAAAGAAGGTTCATTTTGTGCCCTGGAACCGTGTGCCTATCTACATCCAGCTGTCTTGTCAACATGAAGAGAGCCAAGGAGGAAAGAAGATGATGTGTTAAGATTGCAAACTAGAACAGTAAGTAGGATCTGACGTGGTTTGAGCATCTTCAAAACCAGCCCTGGAACAGTCTATCTCGAAAATTGATGCTACAAGGTAACATCCTCCTTTGTTTTGTTATTGCTGTTGGTAAGTCATTTACTTGGGCACTCCAGCCCTGTGATCCCAAAACAACTGAAGGGCACCTTTCACCATAAAAGATTTACTCTCATCCAAACAAGGACATGTTTCAATAGGTAATCAAGTTAAACAACAGCAGACCACTTATGTTTTCTCATTATTTTTCTAGTCTAAACAGCTGGTGGGTGGGCTCATATGCCACCAAAAAAGGCACGTAAAAAATCAAACATTTAAGTTAATTTTTTTTCATATTGAGATTGCTCTTATGAAACTTAAACAACAGTTGTCTTGACACCTGTGATGACAAATGTAAATAAGAACATACAAAAACGTATTTTCTATTTGCAAACCCCTCACATATCAGTGGGCTGAGAGAGCTCAGGGAGTTCAAAGGACAACGCAAGAGGCTCGTAGTCGTATATGATACTGTCATACCCAGAATGGATGATCACAACCACATCTTAGATAACAAGAGGACAGTGTGGGTATCAAAAAACTCATTTGAGGAGAAAAAAAAAACTAATTCAAAGTCAAATCATGTTTCATACTGTATCCCACAGAGAGAACCAAACAGGGACCTATTTTACCATTCCATACTATGACTGTCTGTGTGTTCATAGTCAATCATTTCCATAGAAGCACTAGGTGACTAATTGGTGACAATGAAACATTTGCAGACTAGCCTGGTCAGAAGAACAACAGAAAAATGAGCCAATTTGTAAAGTACAAGATAGAATTTACTGGAAGTCTATCAACTTGGCAAAACTGTGCTTCATAAGATAAGAAGACATGTTCGACAATCTTGCTACTCATTTTACCTCTGGGTAAGCAGACTCAGGTATAACTAAACTTCTCCTCATGCAGGCAGCCTTCAGTTTTGTTGTCATTTTCCTTGAACATATTTATTATGGTAAAATCCACCTGCCTTATGAAGTATGCTTATTTAGCTACTGATGGTGCAGTAGGTATGCATTGGGCTGGTAACTGCAAGGTCAACAATTCAAAACTACCAAATGCTCCCTGGGAAAACTGACATAAAGAGTTGCCGTGTCAGAAAATCACAGTTCTAGTTCCACCCAATTCTGTAGCATGGCTAGAAGTCCATCTGGACTGGATGACAGTGACTCTTGTTTTCCTTTCTGGTCTGAATGGCACCCTATAAGGAAGGCCCCTTAATTTTAATTATTCTTTAGTTCCCAAGTTGTGCTTGTAGGAGTTGAATAACAAAAACTCCTTGAGTGTAGAAAACTACTTAGATTCCTAAACAAAGGCCAGAATAACTGTTCTCCTTGAAAATAGAGCACTCCCTGACATTATTGTCCTGAAAACTCTTTAAACTTTGAACCAAGTGATAGCCTGAGATCACCTTTCAGCAAGATAGCAAAACCACATGCAAAATTGTGAAAAGATTCAAAATAACGAAAAGACGCTCTCCTAAAGTAATCTGTATGATTCCCAAAGTCAAAATTTACGTTAAGACAAAGGTAATAAGACAAGGGGGTGAGGAAAATAGAATAATGGAAGTGGATCAAGCAGAAAACAATTAAGGACATGCCGACACATTGTGAATCAAGTAATGAATATTGTGGCATGATTTGTGTGGAACTGTCCCAGGCGAACCTAAATTGCTTTGCAAACTTTCACAAAAAGTACAATAAAAATATTGACAGAAAACCTAAAAGAGCTATGTTTCTTTTATTTTCAACAAACTAATAAAACAGTACTGTTAAAAGAAATAAGCTTCTCAAGCAATTATGAATGCAAAAAGTATTGGCACAGTTTTCTATAAACATAGCCACAGCATTGGCTTTGGTTTTATTTGTTTAAGAAGAATCTGTACATTAACTAGAATCTACACATCAGTTAAAAGAGTACAAAACTGGAAAACTGATGCCAGTAATCT
Organism: Nesogale talazaci; assembly: GCA_004026705.1. Taxonomy (NCBI): domain Eukaryota; kingdom Metazoa; phylum Chordata; class Mammalia; order Afrosoricida; family Tenrecidae; genus Nesogale; species Nesogale talazaci. The sequence continues at coordinate 31,684 of PVJH01010358.1, forward strand.
TCTGAGAAGTAGGACTAAAACCAGCCAGGAATCATTTTAAAAGATACTCAATCTCACTCATAATCACGAAAAGAAATATTTTGCCGATTAGTGAAAAAAATGAAAAACAGAATATCCATGGGTGGTGAGGGGAAAGTGTATACAATCGGTGAAAGCATTGGATGGGAAATTTAGAGTCTAACTTGACAGATATTTCAACAATGAAAACACAACATACCTTTTGACAGTCAATTCCATTTATAGGCATCTGCACTATACAAGCTTCTTTTCAAGGGTATCCTTAACTCCAAGATCTACATAAGGCTACTCATTTTAAAATGTTTATAATTATGAAATTTGTTTCTGGTCCAGTAACCAGAAATCAGATGGCAAATTTCCTTAGGCAAATCTGCTCCATAAGATAACTTTACATTGTTAAAGAGCAAAGATGTCACTGTTGAAGGTATGTCTGACCCACGCCATGTTCTTTCCCATGGCCTCTCTTTAATCCAAAATCAGAGGGATGAATAAGGAAGACTGAAGAAGAACTGAAGCCTTTGAATGATGGAATTGGGAAAGAAAAATGAATATGCCAAAAGCTGCCAGAGGAAGGAACAAATGTAACTTGGAAGAAGCACGGCCAGAATGGTGAGACTTTTGCACTATGCTGTTAGGGGGGATCTGCTGGTTAAAGTAGGGGAGCAGCAAAGAAGAGGGAATCAATAACAGGCACTGGCATAGGCACTGTTATTGGCATAACAATGGGCTGAAGCATCTGAATGATTGGGAGAATGGAACTGGGCCAAGCAGTGTTTCTTTTGGCATGATACCCCCAATCTAATTTTACTATGAAGCAAAATCACGGACACAAAGGGGTAAGGAAGCTAGAATCATGAAACTGGATGAACCAGAGTCAAAGAAAAGAGCAGGTAGAGACCTTGTGAAGTACGAAATGTGAAGTCTCACTGCATAACTTGGGTGGAAACTGTCATACATAGGTCCCATTTAAATAGGAACCAATGTGAAGACACCTCAGCAACAACAATCAAACAAATGCTTAGTTCCTGGAGAGAAGGACCATGATTTCTCTCTCTCTCCCTACGCCACCACAAAGTCATCCACCACAGGATCAACTAAAAGTAACTCCAATGCCTTTGTGTCATTTCTGATCTATGGCAACCTGATAGGATCTTCTTGATTGTGATCTTTATGGACCCAGATCACCAGTTCCCCCCCCTCCCCTCCGCTTCCCCACCCTGTCCCTGCTCTCAGCCAACAGCTCCAGCAGCTACAATAGAACAGATAAATACTGGATGCAGGTACCCATAAGGTTTTAGAGGATTTTCACATAATGTCCAAATGACCTAATGTCGTGTCTCAAATAGCATATCCGAAGTGTTCAGTGAGGCATACCTGTTTATCTCCAGCTGGATAAGCAGAGTTGAGCAACTCAAAAGATAACATTGTGTTGACTAGATTAAATACATCTGCATAAGAAATGAATGAGGCCTCTTCCACAGAAACATGCAAGAGCACATTGGGAATGAGGGGAGAGAGATGAAGTGAAGTTTTCTGACTGACTCCCTCCTCTGGAGAAGGCTTTGTAGACAAGAGTTTTACACAAATTACTTCTTTTCATCCCCTCACAACCTCTAAGGCAAAGGTTACCGTCACTCCATGCAGAGTTGGCAGAAGCCCGTGGTGATGCTGTAGATAAGCCTCAGACTGCTCATGCAAGGCTGGAAGTCCAAGCTGCCCGCCCACTCAAGGGAAGAATGTTTAGGAGCTGCAGCCACAGAAAGTCTGTCTCAGGTTGCTATTCGACAGCAGTGGCACTGATAGATGACACGATGCTAGCGGCATAGGAGTTAGGTGCTCAGCAACTGTGTTAGTCCGGATAGACTAGAAGAACAAATTTCAGAGACACGCATATAGGTATAAGGAAAGGGTTTATATACAAAAGAAATGTGACCCTAAGAAGGCATCCCAATCCAGTCCAGTGCAAAGTCACAAGTCCAATAATAACCCATATGCCCGAAATCAGTCTATAAAGTCTGCTTCCGACTCAGGAAGTCACAGGTCAGTGGGTGCAGAATTCTGGCGCTGGCAGGGGTCTCCCCAGGGCTCCTCACTTCCAGGGCTCAGGTTCATCAACAGCATGCCACTCCAGCTTCAGAGGTCTGTCTTCATCAGGGCCATGTGGTTTCTCCACCAGCTACTCCAGCCTCCCAGCCGCCGCCATTCTGTGTTGCCTGTGGTTAATCATCTCTCAAACTAACTCCCAACAACTGTGGAAGATAGCTTCTCTTCTTCACGAGGGAAATACCGTGAGATTTCCCAGGAGTCTCAGGTGAAAGCCATGCCCACACAGAGGCCTCATCGGCTACGCAATGGCTATCTCCAGATTAACAGGCCAGACTCCACCCCTATATTTCAATTATAAAATTAACATAAGCACATGACTGTCACAGCAACTATCTTAGAAGGTGACGCTTGAAGCCAGCAGATGCTCCATGAGAGCCCTGGCTGCATGGTGGCTACATGTTGTGCTGCAAACCACAAGATCTGCAGTTCAAAACTAACGATGGCTCCCTGGGGGGAAAAACAGGCTTTCTACTCCTGTAAAGAGCTCCATCATCTGAAACAACACCAGGGCAGTTCTACCCTGTCCTATTGGGTTCTGGGGAGTTGGGATGGATTCCATGGCTGTGAGTTTGGGGTTTGGTCTTTAGGTACTCCATGGGAGAAAGATGTGGTAGAACCCAGCTTCCACAAAGGTTACAAAATGGTAAGGCCTCTGGGGCAATTGTCTCTCCTACAGAATCACTTTGAGTTGGAATCAACTGGTGGAAAATGGGCATGGCCTTGCCTTATTTGATAGGTGAGTGTGGACAAGGAGGCTTCAGTGGTAGAGTTCCTGCCTTAGACACGGGCGCCACATGTTGGATACCCAACCAATGTGCTCCAAGCACAGCCACCAGCTCCTTGGGTCAGTGTCAGCCTTGAAATCCCTTGGATCCCAGTCAGATTTTAATTGTGTTTCCAGAAAGACAGACTCGAAAGAAAGGCATGACCATCTACACCTGAGACCAGTCAACGCAAACTCCATGTGCTCATTGGTGCTACCTGGCTCACAAAGGCAGACTCTATATCCTGCTTTGGTCAATGCTCATAGCGTGCGAGCAGCCAGCCACGACACAACTCTTGGTCGCCCCCTGTCTGGAAGAAAGAAGAGTGATAGAACTCAAAAGACACATGGAAATGATTAGATTGCTATCTGAGAACAGCAGGAGAGAGTACCTGGCCACCATGAGCAATTGTTCTGAAAAGGATCACATGAGAAGCTATGGGATACAGTGGGAGGGGAAAAAGAAAACAGAACAAACGTCAACATTCTAAAAGGAATCAGCTTACTAGTCACATAGATATTGTTCAAACCCCGAGATTACGCTCCTTCATACCCCCTCAGGTCTGGAACTTAACTCCCGTGCACAGTCTGATTTTCAGTCAAACAATCCATAGGTCTAGCAGGGGGAACAATGGCAAGGTATGCACATCTTAGAGTCCAAGCATTTAACTTCCAAATGGCAGCTCAGACCCAAGGACGATGTTCCTGAGGGTTCAGAAAGAACTACGAATGGACACAGCAAGCTCAGGGATAAATGACGACAGTACTTACAGGGGCCTGCAGTGAATGAGAGGGAAGACAATGTGTATGAACTGTTGAATGTAGACCCAATGAACTGCTCTGCAAACCTGCACCCACATCATCCAAGATTCAACACAGAGAGCCTGCGTCCACAGTGGAGTCCAGGCAGTGTCCAACAATAGCATTTTAAAGGTGATACAGTGAAAGATACTAGACAGGTTTACATTTCATGTCATGGACCCAGATAATATGTGGGAGAGCTGCAATTATATTCCCGCGGCCAACCTCTCCAGCACCCTCCGAGATCAGTATAGTCCTGCGGATTGAAACATGGCTAAGAGAGACTACGGGGAGAAAGAGTAGGCTATCTAGTGCTGTAAGAGGTACAGTCTAGGAACCCCACAGGGCCAGTTCCACGCTGTTTTAGAGGATCACTACGAATCAAAAAAGATTCAAGGGCAGTGAGTTTTGAGAAGAGGAACCAGTCCTCAGAGAAGGACATTCATGCTTGGCAAAGTGGAAGGGACGCAAAAAGGGGATTGACCCCGGCTGCAACAATGGCCTTCAGCATAATGACAACTATCAGGATGGCTCGAGGACTGGGCAGTGTCTTTTTCTATTGTAACAGGGTCCCTCTCAGTGGGATCTGACGTCGTGGGCTCTGAGAGCAACCACGAGAGAGGTAAAAATGATCACGTGCACTGAACTATGTACGAAGTGTTAAGACCGCCTGCACCTCTTGACTTTCATCTCCCCGTTTACTCTTCAAAGAGTAGTTAGTATATCTTGTCCAGGTCACAGTAAGGAAACTGAGTCACGAAGCAGTTTAAGAAAGTCACTGGGCACTTCACAGCTGGTTACGGATTTTTACAGTAAACGAATCTGTCTGCTTTTCCCATTGTTTCTCCTCCCATATTTATCACTTGGGTGTGCTTATTTGTTTGCCTTTGAAAGAAGACAAGCAAGTGACTGATTAACTTTATACATTTGGGAGTTCTACTGCCCTTTGAAGAATCGAGCAGCAAGATGTTCCTCCATCCTTGGATACCCAAGAGATCTCGGAAGGCGACTGCTCATGGGAAACGATGCCTATAGAATTAGGCTGCATTTCCCATTCCTCACCCTATTAGTACTTTCTACATCCTTGCTGAACACATCTCACTGGAGCCTCCACATGCAAAATTAAAAGGGCCAGCACCCTTTATTTCAAAAAATCCAATATATGGCTTGTCAGGGCTGGGATTTTATACTGTCTCTTTGGCTGGTGTTTGGGGGATTCATCATAGAGCCCGGAAGAAAGCAGCCGGCGCCCTAGCCCCTCCTCTTCCCAGTTTATTATAAGGCGGCTGCAGTGCGGCGCTGGGGCATCTGATCATTGACATCATTACAAATCCATCCAGTGACCGAACCGCTCCGCACGTTTTAGAGAAATGACCAAAAGTACAGTTTTTGATTGCCATGAACTTGCTCTGCATTTTCTTTGTTGTCGCTGCCAAGAAAGTCATTTGGCAAAATTGATTAAACCAGCATGCCAGGCGGAGGGAGGAAGAGAGCTGAGAAATGTCAACACAGCCAGCTTCCAGAGGACCGTGTTGTTTTCCTGGAGAATAAAGTCAGATGGCAGTGGGGGAAGGGAAAAGGAGCGGGTAGGAGGGGAGCCCATGCAAAGAAAGAACAGACTTTGGAGCACTGGAAATTCAAACGGTTGGAAAAAACAGCCCCCCTCCCTCCTCCGCCCCTCACTTCCCCCAACTCCCACCCACCCCCAGCGCACAGACAGCAGAGAGAGGAACTGGATGAGGAAGAAGGCAGCTTCCCTGGGCTTCCACAGACTGCCTGCATCAGTCACACTGCAGAGTGGAGTTGAATGAATCGGAGGCACAGCATGGGTACAATAATCCGAGGCGGATTGGAGGAAATCAGTAAATAAAAGGCTTTCATTGGAACGAGAAGGTAGGGAAGAGTGTGTGGCTTCTTGAGCTATCAGAACAATTAACAAAGAAAGGGAAACACATAGTTCTCCTTTTATTATTCTCAAAAAAAAAATCATGAGCACTAAAATTCACAACCTCATCTATTATCCTCGTGGGCATGCTGTTTTTTTTCTCTCTTCAAATGGGAACTGTCTTCCCCTTCTAAAAGTGTGCTTTCCCCCAACGTCTCTCAATGGTCTCTTTTGATGAACCCTAATAGAGCCCAGGCAGGTGGAGTCACAGAGTCTGGGCAGTGCTGGTCTGACTACTGGGGGTGTTGATGCCTGGCCACCACTTCCAAGCCCCTTAACATCCTAATTAAAGTCACGCTCCATTCATGTAGTCCACAGCTCTCTAGAAAGGAGCAGGGCAAACGATCAGGTTCGCAGTTTCTCTGCAAGGGGTCTTGGTGGGACAGTGAGTTAAGCACTTGACTGCCATCAACAAAGTGGGCAGTTCGGAGTCACAAGGAGAAGGATTCGTTAGTAGTCTGATTCGTTAAGGATTCAGTCTCAGCAGCACTAGGGAGCGGTTACCGTGAGTCAGAATTGACTCAATGGGAGTAGGTCTGGTAGGTTATTTGGTTTTATTCGTAAGGTTTTATGATGGCTAACATATAAAGCATAATAGCCACCCAAATGCATGTCTTAAAAATAACATTGAATACATTACCGAGAAAGCAAACATTTTGTAGAAGAGTGACGTTGCCTCTTTGGATGTCAGACACAAAAAGGGTTAAGGCACCAGCACCATTTAATTACATAGGAGAAATCAAACACTGGACGTGACCTTTGAGAGAGACTTTTAAAGTTGCATTTCCACCTCATTGAGTAGCTGTTGCATAGTGGAAGCTGAAAGTCTGGCAGCATTTATTTACAGCCATGGGTTTACATGAGACGTGAGCAACCTTACCAAGGCCATAGAAACCCAGCTCCCAGTGAGCTTCACTCCCCAGGTGATGATATTCACATAGTTTTGGATCATCCTCCCTACTGTCCCAGGACTGATTTGTGTGATCTGTGGCTTCCCAGCAGGTTATTTTCCAGGTCAGATTATAAAAGACTACTTCTTGGGATCTCTCTCTCTCTCTCTCTCTCTCTCTCTCTCTCTCTCTCTCTCTGCCTCTCTCTCTCTCTGTCTCTTTCTCTGTCTCTCTCTCCCTTTCCTCTCTTACTCTATGGGGGAAAGGGAAGAATATTTCCAAGAGAAGAGTCCCATATAGCAAATCAACCAAATCCTGTCTACCCCCCCTCCCCGACATAAGCAAGCATAGGAGTAGGTGAGACTTAGATGACCAGATCTTCAGTCAGCAACTCCCCAGAGACCCACAGTTTGAGTCACACCGCTCAGCCACTCCTAGAGACTTGAAAACTGCATGAGAAAATCTGTGTGTATTGTTTTAAATTAGGAAATTAAAAATATATATTTTTTAATTTATCAAGTGATTACTAAAATAAAGGGAACTTCAAAAATCCCATTTTTTTCACCCCTATTTCCCCCACGAACTTTTAAAAACTATCCTTTTTTTCCTTTGAATAGTTTAAAAAATGATTTTTTGATGTCTTAAGGTTATTTTATTTTTTATTTCTTCTTTCATTTTTTGGCTTTTATTTTATTTTTTAAATAATTTTATTGTGGGCTCATACATCATTTTTAACAATACATAAATAAACATTCTGTGCCAGGTACCCTCACATGTGCACTTCTATTATCGTTCTTCAATCATCTGCCTTTTCCCTTGAGTCCCTAGTATCAGCTTTCCCCCCTCTTCCCCTGCTTTCCCTTCCCCATCAACCCTCAATACTTTTTTGGGGGGGCATCACTGACCTCTGGTGGTGGGAGTAGGAGGCCCAGCCTTTACTTGTGGAGCTGGAATCGAACCTCCATCCCAGTGGGCCTCAGTCCCAAGCACATCCACTACGCCACCTGGGCTCAGCCCTCCTCAATACTTTATAAATTATTATTGTTCTGTCATATTTTACACTGCCCGACCTCTACCCTAACCCACTCCTTTGATGCTCGTCCTTCAAATAAGAGCTTATGTGTATATCCTTGCAGTTGGTTCCGTCTCTCTACCCTACCTTCTCTCTACCCTTCCAGCATCTAAGCATCTAATCCAGCATCTAATTTAATCATGGCCCAAAGGGGCTCATACATCTTGGTTTCCCCATATCTCCAGCTCCCCTCTATACCAGTGTACCTTCTCCAGTCCATCTGAATTTGTAAGGTAGAGTTGGGACCATGATGGTGGGGAGGCAGGGGGGAGAGGAAGGCTTCAGGGATTAGAGGAATTTGTATGCATCATCAATGCCCGGCTGCACCTTGACTGGTCTGCGTCCTCCCCGTGATTCCCCTGTAAAGGGGTGACCAATTTCCCACCAGTGGGCCTTAGGTCCCCACCCTGCTCTCCCCTTCATTCATAATGATGTGATTCTTGCTCTTTGATGCTCGATATCTGCTCCCTTCGGCCCCTCTTGATCACGCATGCTGGTGTTCTTCCAAGTGGGTTTTGCTGTTTCTGCACTGAATGGCGACTCGATTATCTTCAAGTCTTTGAGACTCCAGGCATTCAATCATTTGGTAGCTGGGCACCATCGTTTCTTCTACTCTGTTTGCCTCTGTATCCATTTGTCTTCAGCAATATTGCAAGTCCATTGGTCCATTGATTTTGGTTTTTGTTCTTTGATACCTGATTGTTTCAGCTTAAAAATGATTTTTTGGGGGTCTCTTACAGCTCTTATAACATTCGATACATCTTTTGCATCAAGCACATTTGTACACATGCTGCCATCCTCATTTCCAAATATTTTCTACTTGAGCCCTTGTTATCCTTCTTTCCCCTCCTTTTTTATATAAATCATTTTATCGGGGCTCATACAACTCCCACCATGATCCATACATACATCAATTGTATGCAGGCCACATTTGCACACTTGTTGCCATCATCACTCTCAAAACATCCTCCCTCCACTTAGGCCCCCAATACCAGCTCCTCATATTTCCCTTACCCCCCCACCCCCCATGAACTCTTGTGTGTGTGTGTGTGTGTGTGTGGCATCAGTGCCCTGGTGGGAGAAGGAAGCCCAGCCTTGCTCCTGGAGAGCTGCTGCTGGATTTGAACCGTCAAATCCTGTGGGCTGCAGTCCCGCACACAACCACTACACCACCAGGGCTCAGCCTTGAACTCTTAATAATGTATAAATACAGAGAGATGTCTAGTGGAATAGCAGGAGCTGAGGGGAGTGGGAAAGGTTATAGAGATAAAACATTTAAAGGTGATACGATCATCACTTGGACGTGTGGTTCAACCACATTGTCCGTTCTTTAATCAGGGTTGCATGATCTGGTTCCCCTGCTAGTTAGGCACAGACAACTGCCCGACCGTGGTCAATGACGTATGTCATCTTGTTGTGATGCATGTCACTTCTGGGGGTGGGAGGACATGAAAAGTAGGTCTATGGTATTTCAGCTTCTTTGCCATAGCGACTGGGCATTTCCTGGATGGTGATGCCTTTGAGTCTATTCTGACCCACAGTGTCTTATGCAAAACAGAACAAAACTCTGCCAGCTCCTCCTGAACCATCCTCACAAAGTAGGCCCAGGTTGAAGGCAAGGTATCAACCCTAGAGAGACGTCCTCTTTTTCTCTGCTCCTTTACCAGATGTGATGCCCTTCTTCAAGACTAGTCTCTCCTGACAACATGTCCAAATATGTAAGATAAAATCTTGCCATCCTGGCCTCTAAGGAGCATCCTGGCCTTACTTTCAACACAGATCAGCTTATCCTTTTAGCAGTCATGGTATTTTCAATATTCTTCTGTCTCCAAAACAATTCAAACACTTTAATTCTTCTTTTGTTTTCCTTACCCCATGTCAATGAAAATTTTGAGGTCAATGAAAATACCATGACTTGGGTCAGATGTACTTTAGGTCTCAAAGGAACATCTTTGCTTTTCAATACTCTAAAACAGTAGTTCTCAATCTCCTAATACGGTGACCCTTTAATACAGCTCCTCATCTTGTGGTGACCAGCCAGCCATAAAATTATTTTCATTGCTATTTCCTAACTGTAATGTTGCTGCTGTCGTGAATCAGGCAAACCCTGTGAAAGGGTTGTTCTATTAGGCACAGATACCTGATCCAAAGGTTCGCGACCCACAGGGTACGATGCGCTGGTCTGAAGGGTGGCCGTGTGCCAGCTTTCCTTGATGCAATGCATGAGGATGCTTTTGAATAGGCTAGCTTTCTCCTCCGCTGGATCTGTGAGTAAGAAGCAGAACCTCCTCTTTTCACACATTCCATTTAGGAAAGTACCACAGATCGCTAAATAGACAGATTGAACTGGGTTGGAAACAGTAAGGTCAGAGTGCTCCCTGCAGGAAAGAGGGGCAAGACTTCATCTTACACACGTTGGACATATTGTCAGGAGAGACCAGTTTTGGAGAAGGACATAATGCATGGTGAAGTAGAAGGACCAGGAAAAAAAAAGAAAGTCCCTCAAGGAGACGGTTGGCACAGTGGCTGTAGCACTGAGCTCAAGCATAGGAACAGTTGTGAGAGGGACACTGACCTGAGAGTGTTCTGTCTGTTGTCCATAGGGTCAGTATGAGTAAGACCTGATTCAGTGGCACCGAACAACAACATCTGTGTCTTGTGAATTAATCCCCGAAGACACAAGTACCCAAAGCATAGATGGGAATGGCTCAACTGGATTATACTTGAGCACATGAATCATAGTTTTTGATGAACTCATGCCTCTCCAAGGGATGCTTTGAGAGGGGAACAAATGAAGTCAGTACATTTAAAAGAAAGAGAAAGAAATGATTCTGTTCCTCCACCACCTTGCCCTCTTCAATAAGAGAAACTTGGCCACAAGTCGGAGGGCAAGACGTCCCTTGCAGAAGGAAGCAGAGAATTAGGGATATAAAGTAACTCAGAGAGTGGAGTCTGGACCACAAATCTGGATGACCTCACAGAACATTTCACCTATGCCAGCCGCCATTGTGTCCATTCTGCCTCATGTCCACCCCACTTCTATGAAAACAGAGTTTAGATTTACATACGGTTTGCAATGGCAACTTTTTTAATGGAGGACTTCAGGTCTTTCTTCAGCGGCATCTCAGGGGTGCTAACCTTTAGTTAGCAGCTGAGTTCAGTAACCATGTCTACCACCCAAAAACATTTGGGTGGGGCCGGTTCATGATTTTTTTTTTTTTAGTTTATTTCAATCATAAAGAACCTATAGGGCAGAGTAGAACTGTTCCCTAGTTTCCAGGAGTGAAAATCTTAATGGAACTAGGCCCCCACATCTTTCTCCCAAGGAGCAGCTTCTGGATTTAAACCTCTGTCCTTTCAATCAACAGCCAAGTGCTAAACCACTGTCCCGCCCAAGATCCTCCATTTACATGTATGATTGACTCAACTCTATCAGGAATGGTCATCACATCTTCACTCTGCCTTTTCCTAATCACTCAACTCCACATCGGTGCCCCCTGCCACTCCCTCCAGCTCAGTTTCCATCCAATTCTCTAGCCCAACTAACACTGCGCTATTCTGTTCCCTTTGGCCTTATCATTTGGGTGCATTATTGATCCTGCACTATTGGAAAACCTTATGGAAAACAACAGAACATTCTGCCCAATGGCAATGTTTCCTCTTGCACTCATCTGTCTGCCGTCTGATCAGTTCTCCTCACCAGGACAACGGCTCAAGAGGACAGGGATCAGGCTTATCATGTCCATCTATCAAACCCCATGAGCACATGCAAGCACAATGCTTGGTACATAGTAGATATTCCATAAGTGTTTGCCGATCACTAAATCAGGTGCAAAAAACAAATGTAAGATGATTTGTCTTCATGGTTTAGAATCTTCATACTGAAATCATCCCAGACTCTCTTTGGCCCACCTGCTGTTCTTACTTCAAGGAAGTCCTAGTTGCCCTGTAGTTCTTATACAATTATGTGATCTCATTGGATTGGGGAAGGGGGCGTTTAATCCCGTTTGAATGATTTGGCAGCCAAATCTATCCACATCACTAAAGCCAATCAGCCAGACTGTCATTCTCACTCTGATGCTATTTAGAATGTGCAATGAACCACCAGATTCTACTTCCTTGAAACTAATTTCCCTAGAGTGCATGCTCTATTATTTCATCAATGCCCCCGAGGTCAAAAATGGTGATTTATTTTCTTCTGAAGAGCACAAAATCTTATTAAACTCTTTCCCATCAGTCTGAATATTTCTTTAGAAATTCAAGGAAGCTTCAAAAACTGTGTGGGACCTGTAGATCTGGATCAGCTAAACACAGTACTTTGAGAGCCACAGCACAATGAAGTTCATGAATGACCTCAAGACAATCAGTTCTCTCTACATTTTGATTCCTTGATGAATAGAGCTTCTTTTGCTTTGGTTTGTTTTAGGATTGATCAGAATTGTGCTTAGTGCCCATCTACCAAGTGATTGAATGCCTGGAGTCTCAAAGACTTGAAGATAATCGAGTCACCATTCAGCGCAGAAACAGCAAAGCCCACATGGAAGAAGCACAGCAGCATGTGTGAGCAAGAGGGGCCGAAGGAAGCAGATATCAAGCATCAAAGAACAAGAATCACATCATTACAAAAGAGGGAGAGAGCAGGGTGGGGACTTAAGGCCCCCTGGTGGGTAATTGGTCACTCCTTTACAGGGGAGTCACGGGGAGGAGACAGACCAATCAAAGTGCAGCTGGGCAGTGATGATGCATACAAGTTTCCTCTAGTTCCTGAAGCCATCCTCCTCACCCCGCACCCCACCCACCAACCATCATGGTCCCAACTCTACCTTACAAATCCAGATGGACTGGAGAAGGTACACTGGTATAGAGGGGAGCTGGAGATATGGGAAAACGAGGATGGATGAGCCCCTTCGGGCCAATGGTTAGATTGGAGATACTGGAAGGGTAGAGAGAAGGTGGGGTAGAGAGATGGAACCAACTGCAAGGATATACACATAAGCTCCTATTTGAAGGGCAGGCATCAAAGGAGTGGGTTGGGGGCGAGGTTGGGCAGTGTAAGATATGACAGAACAATAACAATGTATAAAGTATTGAGGGTTAGTGGGGAGGAGAGAGCAGGGTAAGAGGGGAAGGGATGGAAAAGTTGATACTAGGGGCTCAAGGGAAAAGCAGATGATTGGAGAATGATAATAGGAGTGGACATGTGAGGGTGCTTGGCACAGTATGTTTATTTATGCATCGTGAAAAACGATGTATGAGCCCCCAATAAAATGATTTTTAAAAATCTTATAAAACTTCATGGTCTCAAAATACTTTGTACAGCTCTCCAACAAGCAATGTGCATGATTATACTGACATATGACTATGGATAAGTCTGACACTCAAACAGTTCACAGTTCACATTTTCTGCTCTTTGCCATGGAAAGGGAGTCCTCTCAGTGCAGTGGATAAGCACTGTGATGTTGTCTTACAGGTCTGTGGTTTGAACCTCTCATCTATTTCACAGAAGAAAATGCCAGTGGCATGATTACTGCCTAGGCGACCCTGGGAGACAGTTCTACTCTAACTGGTAGGCTCACTAATCATTCCATTCTACTTTGGAACCATGGGTTTGGTTTGGGTTTGGGATCTGCAGCCTGGTCTGTATGTTGGGTGGGAGAAATCAAGAAGGGCAAAGAAGTTTGACCCAACAAGGGAAATCTCAACAGACAGAGGCTTGGTGGGCAAGGAGGGACATGACTCATGAAGCAGGAACACATAGGACAGTGAGATGCTCTGAAACACCACAGCAATGGTTCCTAACATTTCCTTTTGCCACCACCCTTTCATATAGTTCCTCATGGTTTGGTGACCCCCAACCATAAAATTATTTCCATTTCTAGTTCAGAACTGTAATTTTGCTACTGTTATGAATCGGGCAACTCCTGTCAAAGGGTCTTTTGACCCCCAAATGGTTGAGAACTGCTGCCCCACACGCTTAAAAACATCCAAAGCTTCATTTTGGGTGCTACTCAGTTGCTTTGAAACTTTTATTTGGCCGGGATTCTCAGGCCCATCAACTGTCATCTGGAGATGACACAACTTTGGAGAGTGACACAACTGACGAGAAAGAGTAAAAGAGAGGACTAGAAGAAGACAGTGCTAGAAATGAGGAAATCTGCTAGATTGGCTCAGTATCCATCAGTCAATCAAAAATGAATTAGGTTGGCAGGTGTTACCTTATCTTGAGAAGATGAAATGGTAAAAGTTACCTTAATATATATCTCATGAAAAAATGGAGTTCATATTGATTAAGGCATACTAATGTTCTCCATTCACCCTTTACAGCATAGTTGAACAACTCCACTTGCTTCCAGGCAAACAATATCATTTCAAAAGTTCTGGCCTATTTCTTACTGCAGCCCTGGTGGAATTGACTTGAATGTGGCTTACACATGGAGGAGCTCAAAGAACACAGTGCACTAAGCCTACCCTATTGTAATATAATGCTTTACAATGCACATAGGTAGCATTAAAAAAAGGAACAGGCTCTTCCTGGAGTATGATAACCTAATTTTGGAGAAGCATTAGAACTGACTTTTAGGCCCATTATGTTCAAGATTTGTGTTATGAAATGAATTCATCTTTGTTTTGCTTTTGACCTAAATAGACAAAGAACCTAACAAGTATCACAAAAAATATCTCTAAATAAAGCATGGCAAGATGCGAAACAGGCAGCCAAGTGGCTGTGACTGTTCCTAACCATGGTTCAGAAGAAGCTGTCATACAACATCTATTACTGTAATTGAAGCAACATTACAACACTAAGTCAACATCACAAAATACCATTTTCCCCCTAAAAATGAAATAGAAATAATGATACCATTCTGGTTTACCTGATCAAATAAGATTATGTGTTTGAAAACATTCTAGAGATGACAGACACCACATAATGCCAAAGGAAGAATTTAGCATGACTTCCATTCAAGGAGTAAGAATTTAATCCATGCTCGCTATTCTGCAGGCTTTGAGAGAGCTTTATCTTTAAATCTTCATGCCCTAAGCCACTGTGCAGATACTCTAATTGAGTTATTAAAAATGTGGCCTTTGCATACCTTTGCTGGTGAATATTCTCATTCTAGCCTGGTATTCCTTATCTGAATAGTCTTAATATATGGAAATGTGAGTCCAGTAGGAAGGTCCTTCAAAAAAAAGTTCTTGGAGAAATTGAACTAAAAAATAAGAGACTACCCACCCCAAAGGTTTCAAAGATCTTTTGTAGTTAAAGTTTAGAGGTTTGGAATTAACTCAAAGATTCCTTAGTATATATTAGACAAAATGAAAGACAGTCCAGAACATTTGAATTCTACATCCTTTCAGGGGCACAAAGAGTTAAGCTCTTATCTATTAACTGAGAGCTTGGTGGCTAGAGGTGCCACAGATGAAGGCCAGGTGACCTATTTCCAAAACATCATGGATGTGGTAGTTAGATTTTATGTCAATTTGAATCTATGTGAAAGTATAGGGGTGGAGACAAATCTGTCAATCAGGCCACAGCCTGATAATGTCTTCTAAGGGTTGCAACTTTCTCATAAGGGAGAAACAGGAACCTCTTCCCTCTCTGGCCCTTATCACCAGTTTGATTCTTATTTCACTTTACCTGAACACTAGAATAAAAGTCACTTAAAGGGTTCAGCCCAGTATTCTGATTTTTCAGCATTATATTTCTAGTTTGAAAATGAGCAAAGTATTGATGTGGTCAGATCTATGCCTCTTCTAAATACTAAAAAATTCTAGCAGTGTGATAAATATAATGTAGTAATTTTCTAGGTGGTTAACTCCTATTGAATTGAGGAACAGAAGCAACCTCCCCCAAATCTCTTTCTGAGTCTTCCTGTCTCTGTCCCTGTGATGATGTGATGATAGAGCTTCTCATGGGTGGAGGAGTGAGTCACCAGCACTTGTCTTTCCAAATCTCATCAGTGAAAGGAGAGTGAACTGCTAACGTTAATCTGACAGCTTCCAAACAGAATCGCTCCTGGGCTTCTTGGCATAAAGTTGATTCCACAGAGATTCTGGTTACTTTTCTCTTAGTCTATGAATTGTAAAAGCTAAAAGAAGATTGTAGGGAAGATTATAACATATACATGTAGTTACAAAGGGACTTCAAAAAGTGTGTGGAAAATGGAAGGAAAAGATAATAGACACTCCCCTCTTCCTCCACTGGAACTTTAGAAGCCTCCTCAAACATCCAACTAAAACAAAAAAGGGTTTAGCTTAGTAATGTTTCATTAAAACTCAATACTATATGGTTCCATAATTTTAAAGCACTAGGTATTATAGGTACTAGTGTTTCAGCATTTTCTTTGGTTCAGTTTTTTCTTGAATTATTCATGATGTCTTCTTTCTGAAGGTATCAATTTGCTATCAACACAAGGTTCAACCTGCAACATGCTTAGAGGTTGTATGTTAGATATCTAAAATTGAAATCCTGTTTGAGTAACATGTAAATTAAATAAAGAGAGCATTGTTATGACGGAGGGTCCTCTGTATCTCTGGGTTAATTCTTGAGGCGCACAATTTTGAAGCCACTATTGTGATACTGTGTGATACAATCAACAGCTTACCTCTCATCCAAGACCACCAAGATAACACATTATCTAATATTGTGGAATTCCCAATAAGAGATTGAAGGCACAGGTGGCCTCATCAGAAAGGGCCATGAAGAAAACCACTCGTCTGACAATCCTGCACAGTTTCCCAGACACTCCTGACTTTACTTGCCACATGCGTACGAACCACATGTTTTTGAGTAAGCAATAAGTCTCTAAAGTCTCAACTTTTACTAGACTGTTCTGTAGATCCATTGACTGTCTCTCCACATCTCTTGTCACCATTAATTTCTGGACTTTTTTACCTCTTGTTTTTACAGACACAATTGAAGACTCTTCATTTGTTCCCTCCATGTGTATCACATGATTGCTATATAGCATGCAGGAAAAAAAATCCACAATAGGTTATAGGATTTCTGACCTCAAAAAACACATAGCACAGTAGGCAAGAGAACTACATCAATGAGTAAAGTGCAGATAGTCTTGTAAGTGATATAGAAACATAGAGGGCCCTGTCCTAAGCTCGGTTTTCAGAAGCTCATCTATGAGTGGAAACCTGGAGGAGGAGCTACTTTAGCTTGGAAATGAGGAGGTGTTGGGGGAGAAGGAAGAAAAGGTTTCCCATGCATAGCCTTGGAGCTAAGAAGGAGTACTGAAGATTGGGATTGGGATCATAGAATGCAAGGGAATGATGGGAAGGATATGGACTGAGCACACAATAGTATCCTATATTTTGGAGCCTGGAGCAGCTGACAGTCACTGAACATTAAATTTAATATATATGCATATATGTGTGTGTGTTTATATATCACATTTATCTTAGAGAAAGAATATGTGGTATGCTATACAGGCAATAGCTAGAGAAAGGGAAGTGAATGCAGAAGGTAAGGGACCAGTTTGAAGGTGGTTATAAAACTTTACGACCTCGGGAAAATTTTGGAGAACATTTGCAGTCAGCCTAACGCAGCTTGACAATTGATTGAACTTGGGAAATAAAGGAGAGAGAAAACTTTGATGTGATGCCCACGTTTCTGGCTTGTACAATTTGGTGATGTCTAGAACCATTCCTGACAGTAGAGACAGTAGAAGGAAGAGTAGGATGGGCTGTAATGGGATGAGTCAAACAGGAAGGCATCATTGGACACCAGAAATCTGAGGATCCTGTGGAATATTCCAGTAGACATATTGAGAATACAGGCTCAAGAGCCAGATTCAAATGATTGTGAAACCATGGGCATGAATAAACCATTCAGGTAGGTTCTCAATGCTAGCTGCACTACTGAGACAACTATGGAACTTCTGAAAGAAATGAGAATCTGGACTTCCTCTTTTAGTAACTCTGATTCAGAGGATCTAGCATCAGGACAGCTGTATTTTCCCATTAACTCTACAGGTGATTCTGATGAACAGCAAGAGTTGAGGAAGCTGTAGAGTGAGAACAGAAAAAGTTGAGTATAGCAGCCTATGGGATTGGCACTGCAAGGATGGAGCAAACCCTCTTCCTGCTGATTATTGATACCACTGAGTCAGTTCTAAGGCAACCAGAATGCTTTTCAGAATCGAGCATGGAGAGCCTTCATGTTGAGTTTGTCCAGGTATCAGGAGAGATCAGTCCTCGAAGAGGACAACTTGCTCTGTAACGAAGATGGGAAAAACTGGGAAGTCCATCATGGAGATGGATTGACCAAGTGTCTGAAACAATTGGTGTAATCATGACAGCTATGTTTGTTCTGCTGCACATAACATGGCATCCTTTTCCATGATACAGGCTCCAGCATGTGTGAATTTTGTTTTTTTTTGGGGGGGGGTGGCATCACTGCCCTCAGGTGGGAGTGGGAGGCCCAGCCTTGCTCCTGGAGAGCTGCTGCTGGATTTGAACTGCCAAGTCAGTGAGCCGCAGTCCTGCACTCAACCACTACACCACCGGGGATCAGCCCTGTGAATTTTGAAAAAATTATGTTGAGTGAAATATGCCATTCACACAAGGAAAATATTGCAAAATCCCATTTATATGGAATAGGTAAATGTATATAGACCAAAATTGAATGAGTGGTGACCAAGGTAGAAGGAAACTTGGACTTTGGGGGCTTGGCATATCTGTTAATGGTGACAGAATAATTGAGAAATGAACACAATCAGTGTCACTGAATCATATATGTAAAATTTGTTAAGTTAGAAACTGCTTTGTGTAAACACACACACACACACACACACACACACACACACACACACACACCCTAAAAAGAAGGAACAGTCTTAAGAAAGACTGGGAAATTGCAGGCAGACCTGGACAACAAGTGGGACGAGGATGTATTTAAAAAGGAGTTGTCTCAGCACTCTTCAACTACTGCAAGGCATCCAAGTGAAAACAAAGACTAAAGGCACCCACTGACTTTCTCATCAAATATTTCAATATCGTTGAAGAGCAAAAATGAAACATTGGGGATCAGATGGTAAAAGACTTTGACAGTGAGTCAGAGAATGGCCATAGGTAAAGGAGAGTCAATGAAAGTTTGACCCACCACCCTGAACCTGCCCAAACCCCCACCCACCTACTTTGTTACGGTTTATAAAGAAACATGATGAGCACCACACAACGCAGATGGGAAAGAGGTGATCAATACACAGGGGAAATGTTGGTGATGTTAGAGAAGTGACAGGTGAAGGAGCAAGTCCCTTAAAGGGGTACCAGGGCATGGGGTTCCTGGTCCAGGTGCATGGCTCGATCAGGAAAAGAGAGAGAGACTTCCATGTGGCATAAAGAAGACAGTTTATTAGTAGAGAAATGGGGAGGGGGCAAACTAGAGGAATAGTCGGATCCTCCCATTGAAAACAGAAACGGAGGACTTGCTCCGGTGCTGTGGAGGGTGTTGGATCCCATCTGTTAACAAGAGGTGAAACAACAGGGTGATCGCATGGGAGAATCAGTCCTGGGTGGCAACGTTCCTATTTGGGTACAGCAGAAATAACAGAAAGGGTTGAGAAAAAGATCCGTTGAGATAGCCGACCGCTGGGCCATGGGTGCCAGGAGAGGTGGAAGGACAGGAGCTATGCTGAGAGTATGGGATATAAACAGGATTGGAAGGTTGGCGGAGGCAGTTCTGTATGGTGACAATACCTGGAAGGTGACCACCGGTTAGGTACCGGTCCTGCAGCTGCAGTCAGGGCAAATGGATTGGAGGAAGGCAAAGACTTAAGACAAAAAGGCTGTGGCTTTCATCCCCAGTTTCACATTAAAATCATGTAGGAAACTTCGAAATATCTCAGCCTGAAAATTCAAAACTATGAGATAAAAAACTAGCAGATCAAATCATGACTACTTTTTGAAGGCACAAAGGTTGATCACCACAATACGTTATTCACCTGAGTCTTGACGTCTTCTAAGATGGTGACTGACGGTGAGACTTTGGTTTTAAACTGATGCTCAGGAAAGTGTGAAGAAAGATCAAAGGAGTTGAAACAGAGCCAGCCTTAAGAAGCAACAAAGTGCTCTAAAAGTTTAAGCTATCTTAGAGTTTATCAGTTTATATGAAAACAGAAGTCAAACAACGATTGTTCTCATAAGACTCCTATCTTATGAGAGCACATAGCTGCCTATTATATTCTCTCCTCCCACCCCCACCCCCATCCCCCATCCTCAGCAGTTAGAGATTCAACACATCTCTACCTTGTTCCTCAGTTAGGTTAGATCCATTAGCCTATAAAACACTCCTAGGCTCAATTATGTCATTCTATCCTTGGATTTCAAAATGATACCTTGGACTTAATTTCTTAAATTGGACTTCACTTACTTGCTCAGACTTAACCAAGATCTTGAAAGTTGTCCAAGAGCCTCCTGACCCCCAGAGACTGGCAACTGGATCAGATTCTTCTCAGAGATTGGGCACTCTCATTGCTCTTTTATCCACAGACGAAAACACAAAATTAGCAGACATCCTTAAGGATTCCCAGTGAGAGTGTCATGATCTGGGATGCGCTGAACAGAAGGCAGCCCGGTTCCTCTTGTCACCATGGCAACTGCAGCATCCCGGAAGTATAGGTTTTCTTAGGAGTTCGCCTAGGTCAAGGCTTTAAATCCGATCAAGAAGCAAGCTGCCAGTCCCAGAGATGATGCCTCAATGCATGAAAGCAACCACATAAGCATTGGGTATTTCTTGGCACAGTGACCCAGGATGAGTAGTTTCTGGCTGATTAAATTCTAAGGGATATTTTTCTGTTTTTGCTGCAGCAACAGATCCTCAGGCCTTCCTTGGAGAAACACGGGGTGGAATCGTTCTTATGATAAAAAAGCACTGCCCTCATGTTGGCCTTGCCAAGGCTGCCTTTTACTTTCTCCAGTTTCTCCTCACCCACAGGTGTCCAAACTTTGTTGTCTGCCTTGAGTCGATTAACCAATGGTTTAGGAGCTCCATCCTAGCAGAAGCTGAGCATTGCAGATCAGAGCTGCAAGCACACAAAATTGGAGAGACGGGGGCAGGGGAGGGGGCGAGACATTACAATGATGGCTTCAGTTGGCACCACTTCGTAATTCAGAGTATTTTCATATGATAGCTTATATTTAGGTATGGTTTATTTTCTCTGATCCTCACAAGAGCTATGGGAGTGAGGGCTCTTTTTCAAAGAAAACAACCTATATCTTCAAGATGAGGTTCATCTACAGTTGGACATGGACTTAAGTGGCAACTAGAGTCTAAGTTTAAAATCAGACATTTGGAACACAGTTTCTTCTTGGGGGATGGGGCATCAATGCCCTCTGGTGGGAGTAGGAGTCCCAGCTTTGCTCTTGGAGAGCTGCTGCTGGATTTGAACTGTCAACCATTCACAACCACTGAGCCACCAGGCCTCAGCTGGACACAGTTTTTTTCTTAACTAAACTCACACACACTCACACTGGTATGTGTGAGGGCTTGTTTTAAAGTGCATGCTTTAACTGAAAACAAACATAGTTCCAGGGGAATATCATTTTAATATCTATTATATTTGCAACAATGATTATGTCAAGAATCTTTCAAAGAGCTTAGCTGTAATATACTCTATTGCAGAAAGTCATGACAGAATTATTACAGCAGCAAAAACCCAAACAAGCAATAGAGAACAAAGTAACTCAGCTCCTATCGAATATTCTAAGATGTTGCCTATTTAGATATGTAATTATTACTCATCTCCCATAGATCTTCCTTTGTTTGGAACTCATTTCTGTCTCTCACTTCTGTTGAACTCCTCCCCACCCCTACTCCACCCAATAAAAAAGAAGCAGGGTGTTCCTGCAGCCAACCTTCTTTCCTCTCCCCCATGACCAATCTTCAACCATGCCATGCTGCAGTGAACCTACTCCAGGTAATTCCTCAAATCATGCAGAAGCATACTTCAGAATGACTGCCATCAGCCTGAGATCCACCATTAACCAACAGAAGGTTTTAAAATCCAGACTTGAGTACTATGACCCCGCCAACACACTCTAAATCGTCACCAAGACACAGATGTTTTAGAGTTTTGACCTGGAAATGTACCAGTTGCACTCAGTGATTCTAACTCATCTTGAAGTCATTTGTATCTGCACAGAACTGTACTCAATAGTTTTGCATGGCTGATTTTTGGAACTTAGATCTCCAGGTCTTTCTTGTATTCTTCTGGGTGGGCTCGCACTGCCAACCTTTTGGTCAGTAGCTGGAAGTAGTAACCTTTACACCACAACTGAGAACTCATTTGATCTAGAATGAATGTATTACCTTTATCACGACATCTTTTTCATCTTTCTCTGAATTCCTGACCTATGTGAGCCTTGCTTGAGAAACACATCCCTTTGTCCTTGCTCTTAACATCTCCATTGATTGGCACATGGGTTGAGCCATAGCCCCTCAAAATATGTGTAGTCCGATTTGAGTAGTCCATGAATCCCAGTACTGCCTACTTGTTCTTCATTCTGCAAGCGTCTATAAGCGTCTGATGTATTGGGAGTCCTAGTCTCTGCCTGGGACTAATAAAGCAGGATTGGATTCTATTGAAGGTAATTTGGATATGCCTCGGTTAATGGAGCTAGAGTGGGTGGGATGCAACTCCCTTCCTAGGTCACAAACCAGATTCCTAGTTAAGGCGAGCTTTTCTGGGGTATGGCCTACATCACATTGTATATTACAAGAGTTTTTTTTTTGTTGTTTTAATAAAGTGAAGTTGGCAGAGAGGAAGGGGTCTAGCTCATGAAGAAAGAAGAGCCAGGAGCTCAGCACATCCTTTGAACCGAAAGTCCCTAAGTTTAGAACTTCTGAGACCAAGTGCAAGATTGAGGCAAAGACAAAGGAATCTCCAAAGAATGTTGGACCCGCAGACATTGAAAGGAGACAGCCCTTCTCCCAGAGCCAAGAGAGAAAGTGAACCTTTTCTTAGAGCTGATACCGTGAATTGAGACTTCCAGGTTTCAAAACTGTAAAATAATAACTCTCTGCCAGTTAAAGACATTCACTTGGAGTATTTCTGTTGCACCAGCCCTAGACATCTAAGATAACAAATGCATCGTTATTGTTAAAGTAGTTTTGTAGGGAAAACAGTCCACTGTCTTATTGTATTTTATGAAGAAAAAAAATCAGCATCAGGATTGGAGGATGATTAGCTAACAACCTGAGATAGGTAAATGACCACCCCAACCTTACTTGCTGAGAGTGAGGGGGACTTGAAATAGTTGACCCTGAAGATAAAAAATTCCAGCTTTCAGTGTGGATTACAACTACATGCCAAGAAGACCAACATCCTTAAAAAAAAAAAAAGACTGAAGTTGTTATGAATTTTAGATCCAAAGTCAGTGCTCATGGCAACAACAGCCAAGTGATGAAAAGATGAGTTGCGCTGAGCAAACAGGCCGCACAAGACCTCTTTGAGTCTTGGAAAGCAGGGAGGTTACTCTGAGGACTAAGTGGTGTCTGACTGAAGGCATGATGTTTTCAGTCACCCCATACGCCTGTGAAAGTTGGGCATGGGATCAGGAAAACTCAAGAAGAATCGATGCATTTGGATTGGGGTGCTGACGAAGAACATTGAAAGCACCATGCTCTACCAAAGGAGCAATCAAATCTGCCTTGGAAGGAGTCTGGTCAGAATGCTCCGGAGAAGCAGTGTCGAGGAGACGTCATCTCACATCCTTTGGCCATGCTGTCAGGAGACACCAGTGCCTGGAGCAGGACCTCAGACTTGGTCAAGTGAGAGGCAGTGACAAACTCTCACGGAGGATGGACACAGCAGCTGCAACAATGGACAACGGTGAGGATGGCAAAGCAGCAGGCCGTGTTTTCTTCTGCTTTGCCCAGGGTGACGAGGGGGCAGCACTGACTCCATAATCACCACCCCAGCAACAAGTTGTTTAAGAATTATCCCAATGGTATGACTCATTATACCTTCAGACACACTAATATGTTGCGGGAAATTGCAAGTCCCTCGAGATACAGAATGGCCTTGTTCATCTTACCATTCAATATACCTTTTCCCTTCTCCAGCACTTCTTATGAGGCACGGTGTTCTAATTCCTAAAGACAGCTGGCACAGCGCCCTCCCGTAAACCTTCCAGAGATCATGGGAAAGTTCTTCACTGCCCAAAATCATCACTTCCAAACTCTGTAGAACTAGCTTTGGCTGTTAAATGACCTGAAACGTGACTAATGTGACTGACTGAGGAAATACATTTGTTCTATTTTTATTAAATTCTAAATAGTTTCATGTGGTCAGCACAGGTGCACACTCTTTCATATCTGCAGGCTCCTTTAAATGGGTACTAGTTATCTTGCAGTGCTCTAAAATGCAATCCTTGCTTCCCACATGTTCCCAAACCTTGAGTAGTGAACTGATGCCATCCAGTTCTCCATTGCCCTTCCAGTCTGTTACTCATCCCATCAAATTCATTCAAATAGCATGGCTTTCTGTGTCATCTATTGCCATTTTCTATTTTCAGATACCTAGTTTGCAAAAATGATCTTATACCAGGGTCAGACTTGGGTTCCTGCCCTAGTTTGTACTATCTCCCTTGGTGATAACCTTAATCATGGTAATAATTTCTTCATATTTACCTCTATGCCATTTTGGAGCTTTGGTGGCACTGTGAGTCATGTTCCCAGCTATTAACCACAAGGTTGATAGTTCAAACCCCATAACAGAAGGAGAAAGTTGAAAGCCTCTCATCTGTCTTTAAAGATTTACAGTCTAGAAAATGTTATATAGAGTCACTATGAGGTGAAAATGACTCAATGGTCCACACTAGAAAGTCAAAGAGTAGGAGATAGTTGTCTCTTAGAATCCTGCCTTTTAATCAGTTAAGCTCTGTAGTTTTCTCTCCCTCTTAAAGACACAGAACCCTGTCACAATTCCCACTTTCAGACTACAATGCTTCAACTACTTGTACTTCCTGTTTCCCTGGGAACTTGGCATACATCATTATACGAACAAGATCCCAGAGTTCTGATCACTGAAAATTTATCATACCCATAGCTTTCTCTTTTCCTCCCAAGCTCTTAGGAATTGTTAAAGAAAATAATAGATGATAGATTTATAGATAGATATATAGATGATGATGATGATGAAGATAGATGATGATGATGATAGATAGATAGATAGATAGATAGATAGATAGATAGATAGATAGATTAGATAGATGATATAGACATTGCTGACTGGGTGTTTTATGAATAAAGTACTTACTTCTATCAGGGGTTCAATATTTTTCAGTCATAATATTATTTGCTAACTAATTGTTTTAAATGCTGTTATATTTAGGTTCATACCTTGAATGGACTTTCAAAGGAGGTAGAGTGGATTATGCAGTGAACTGCTAATTTCAAGGTCATGTTGTAGTAAGGAATGCTACGTGGAATGTGTGTCCTTGGCTATACAGTTTTGTTTTGTTTTTTCATTTTACAGAGAAGAAAATATAGGTAAAATAATCACAATTTGATGAGAGGATAAAGGCTCTGGCATGAACTGGCTCACATCTCCCACCTGAAAGCACTACTTTCCTCTCCTTTTGGGGGGGGGGGGGGTCCAGTGTTCTAGAGAAGTTTTCTTTCTCTAAAGAACATCCATCAACGTTGCCGTGGCTTGTTGCTCTTGAGTCAGCTTTGAGTCATAGAGACCCAAGCAGAACAAAATGGAAAGTTGTCCGCCCGGTGCTGTGTCACAGTCCTGGTTGCTGACATGCTCCAGACCATGGCTGGGGCGGCTGTCTATTTCGAGTACCTTCTGACTTACCAAATCCTATCATGATCTACTGAGCATGATCTAGTGTTTTCACTGGTTCATCTTCTAGAGTAGACAGTCCTGCTTTTCTTCCTATTCTGCCCTAGTCTGGAAGAACCACTGAAACCTACTCAGGAACAGTGACCTATTGGCATTTGACATACTGATGAGATAATTTCTAGCATCATGGGAACACACGTCATTTTAATTCCATCCCTCAGAACATTCTCCTTAAGAATCTTCTCTTTATTCCTTATTTTTTTTAGACACTCACTAACCAGCTCACAATAGTTGTTTGGACTTTAATCAAATTTCTCAATTAAATATCAATCTTAAAAAATTGAAAAAATCAATCTTTCTCAAAGTCAACTTTTTAGTGTTCCTTCCTTCTATTTCCTCCTCCTTTAAACACTCGTGAGGAGTGAAGTGAAAAGGGGGTATAATTCTGTGCAAAGAGTCAGTAGAGCAGTGAGTTGGGAAAACAAGAATTTGCACAAATGGAGTAGCTCTCTGCTTTAATACGTAGCAAACTAAAATATCTGAGTTGCCTGTTGCACTGACCAATCATATGACCTCTGTCTCTATGATGCAATCAGAGGCATGTCATTTATACTTATGCATGGGAATTGTTTCTTATAACTTTTCAATTACCTGGTCCTTTGAGTTTTTATTTCATAAATGATAAAACCCTCAGCATCTTTTTTAAATGCCTTTAGCTAATTCCCATCTTGATCATTTCTCATCTTTATTCTAATTCCGAATGTCAGCAAAATGATTGAGTTTTATAACTACTATTATTGTTTATTGATTTTCACACTGAAATCTAAGGGGATACGTAATCCTAGTCTTGTCTCCTGTTATTTTTCTTTAGACTCTTCCATTGCTTAAATACATTAACAGGAATGAGGCATCATGGGGGAAGTGGTTGGCAGAATTCTAAGATGGCTTTGATACTTTCACCTTAGCTCATGCTGTGATCCTACTGGGTTATACAGACAAGATGCTTGTTACAGTAACTGTGATTAAGCAATGGATTTTCAAACAGGTGATTACCAGAAGGCCAGCCTAACCCCTGACCTTGGAGGCGTTTTCTCTGGCTGGTAGCAGGAAGTGAAGTCAGGGAGATGAGAAGAATGGAGAGGAGTGTTATCCAGTGTTGAGAACACAGGGAGCATGAGACAATAACTCAAGGGTGGTCTCTTGAGGGTGAGGGATTCCATGGTTAATACCCAGCAAGGAAAGGGGGGTTTGAGTCCTACAGTTGTAAGGAAGTGAACTCTTCCAACAATAGGATGGAGGTTGGAAGATGAGCTCTGAATAAGAAGGCACCCTGCTGAGACCTTCATTTCAGCATGGTGAGGCGTTGAGCAGATAGCCTGGTCCTATGGCTCTGAAGGTCTAACCTGAAGAACCGGAAGATGAGAAATGGGTGAAATGCTAAATGTGTGGTGATTCTGTCTATAGCTATAGAAAATGAATGTATTCAAAAGTAAGTATATAATGTATTGCTGCAAATTTCATATCCGTAGATAGTAAAAAGAAGTGTCCTATTGCTCTGAATTATGTGTTTGTAACTTTTTTAAAAGTCTAAATCGAGGGCTTATTAGAAAAAGCACAAGGTGACTGTGTGTAGAACAACGTGTATATAATGATAAACAATCTCTATTGAGAGAGACAGGGAGAGATTTTAAAATTTTGAGAAAAAATTCCATCTTTGAAGTTCATTTTCCACCAACTTTTAATGTCTCCACACCAAAGAGAGTGCATGGATGTGCATATGTGTGCATTACATGCACGCGTGTGTGTGCAACTATATGTGTATATCTAAAGCCTTGAGGGATCTGTTAGATAGGTGTTGGAATGTTACCTGCAACGTCAGTATTTCAAACCTACTTCATAAGAGAAAAAGGAGGCAATCTGTTTTCATAAAAATGTTGTCTCAAAAATCAATATACGGTTTTTATGAGTTGAAATGCACTCAATGGTAGTGGAATATGTGTATATATTTGTGTGTCTATGTGTATGACAGGAGTTCTTAACAGACTCAGAATATTCTACTCTTCTGGTATTCCCTATCTCTCTCAGGGCCATTGAGTTGATTCTGACTAATGGCTACTCCACAGGACAAGTTAGAACGGTCCCTGTAGGTTTCCCACATTGTAGCTCTTTAGGGCAACAAAAATTCTTCTGTTTCTCCTTTGGAGTACCTGGTTTCTCCAATGTCTGATGGCTTTGAGGTTGGCAGCCCCACTTGCAACTGCTATGCCACTATGCCTGTACATCTTATGAGACACCTAAAAATGGCCATTTATTTACCTAGTGGTTAGTATCCTTATTAACACCCATGAATATATTAAATAGTAATATATTAAATAATAATATATTAAAATAATCTTCACTGAGTTCCCCAAAGTCACCACTGACCTTTGAAGTTCCCAATGCCATGTGGCGCTTGCCAAACATAAAAGAGAGCTTTACATGATTAAAACAAATGGGGTAGAATGACAGGTGAGAACAACTGTGTTGCAGAACACAAGAAGGACTCATTTGTTGGGAGGTTCTATTATTTACATTCTGGTTAAGCCAGCTGTCTGGTTAAAATAATCAGCTCAAGTGTCTCCATTGAGCTTTTTTTGTTTGCAAAAATGAAAATGATGCTTTTCCACAAAAGCACTCCGAAGCCAAAAATGAAAACTATGTACACATTCATGTTTGAAGGGCACAAAGGTAAACATGATTTTATTTAGCTTTCACTGGCAAGACATGTTAAGATACAAATCATGTCACAAATTATTTGCAGCATATCAACGGAGTCAATATTTTGATTAAGTAAATTGAGGCAACCACCTTAATGAGCAGAGACCCAAAATATCAAAATGGATTCACGAATGGAAGCAGCTGAGACCCTGAGAGTGAGGTCTATGACTTCCTGTAAGAAAAACATCAATAAGAATGTCTGACTATATCTTTTTTTTATGACTATATCTTAATAGATCATTTTCTATATACTTTTTTTGACTTTGCTTTTACTGTATTTTCTAGTTCCACAATCTACTTCTGGACAACCACCAGGTTTAACAATTAAGGAGCTTTGTCTTTTGCACACCTTTAACTGTCCCACCTCTCTACTCCCCTTTCCTTTCTAAGGATGGTCGCCTCTGTGGGCACAGGGCGGTCATGAGAATGTAGCTGTGGATCAATTTACCCCCCACTCCTCCAGCAGCGTTTCTGAGGTGCAATTGGCTTGGTAGAACACAGCAGCTGCAGGGTATATGTACTTGCTCATTGAAGACTGACAGTGCCTCCATGGAGCTTACTTAAATGGCGGTGGCCTAGGGCCTGTGAATCATGTTTCAACAGAGAATTCTCTGAGATCACTTAGTATTCTTTAACATTTAAAAAAAAAACAACTCAGCAGATGATATGGATATTCTGTTGCTGTTCAATCAAGGGTTTATTCATGGCCGTTGGGTGCCATCCAGTCAGTCCCGACTCACAGAGACTAGGAAACGCAGCCTGGGCCTGGGCCAGCCCCTAATGGTGCCTTTGCTGAGCCCACTTTTGCAGCCACTTGCCTATACACAATCGGAAGGAGGTCTTCGTTCTGGTTTGTTGCTGCTTCTCAGTAGACTTTGAATCACAGTGACTTTGGGTGACAGTGAAGAACTGCCTCAGAAGGCTGTCTTCCTTACAGTCCTTACAGTGAGGAGCAAAGCTAAGACTAGTCTGAGGAGGGTACAGACCCATGTCCTGTGGCACGCAGGGTCGCTACCAGTCAGAACCAATTCAGGAGCGCCTGAGAACAGCAGGTGTCTTTATGATAGCAGACCCTGCCAGATCTGTCTTCGACGGAGTTGCTAGGTAGGCTTGAACTGCCAACCTTTTGTTTCTCGCCTGAGCGCTAACCCTTTGTGCTACCAGGGCTCCATGATCGAAACAGAATGGTTTAAAATGTGCTTCATTCTAGGACCTCAATCGACTCTTTGAAACTATGAGCACAGTCCAAGTTTTAGTGACATCTATCTAGTACTTTACCCTTTCTAAGACATTGAATTGTGACAAACACACATTTTGCCTTCATTCTAGCTGCATTATATAGAGTGTCCTTTGGCCCCTGGGCTGTCCGCTCATTCAGCAGGTGGTGTGACTGGATGTTTCATAAGGAGCATGGTTCTGGAATCTGTTTTCAGTTGTAAATGAGCACATACTCTTTCCTTGAATCATTGGACAGATTTTTATATGTAATCAAAAGGAGTTTCATAAAATGTAGATGATCATTCATAGGGACAGTTTCCACCACCAAACATGAGAGATGTTCAGTAGTTTGGGGGTTGTTTTCTTAGCACAAAATCACCACCATGCCAGTTGTCCCTTTGGCAGAGCCTATACACGGGTGAAAGCAATGTACAAACTTCCCAGGGAAAAATGAGAAACATCAGCCCATGCCAGACACCTGCTTGCTCCTGGCTAACCTCCCCTGATGTGCTATTCTTACCTGTCCCTTCACGTTTTATTCCTCAGCGAGAACTAGCTTTCACACTTTGTCTCTAGGGCTGTGTTTCCTAAAGAGACACTCGTACATTTTATAAAACAGAGTCAGTACATTAATCATCTGCCTCTCCCTTGTATTTTAGCCGAGTTGCAAGAAAGAGGAGGAATTAAAATTAGAAAATTGCTGCAACCGACATCTATAGCAATTAAACTAATGAGATTCTTGGGACAGTCCTGTACAGGGTTTTAAAAGCCTAACTTATGTTGTAAGTGTAATAACTGAAGAAAAGAATGTTTGTGACTGACCTGTAAATTATGGGAGTTTGCATGAGGGAGCAGGGCCGCAGGGCTGCAGGGCACGGTGGTGGAAACACAGCCAGGCATTCCTGCACTGGTCAGCACTATGCTACCTCTGATACCCACATCTGTGCTTCTGTGGTTTTCTCTCCATGTCCAACTCTCTCCACCAGCAGATCTGCTCTCTCCGAAACCAGACAGGTGGCTGTTGTTAGGTGCTTACAAGTCTGCCCGATGCCGAATAGGATGAACCACTGCCCCAACCTGCACCCTCTTTCAGAACAGCCGCCACAATCCTGCAGCTACTCAAAAGGATTTCAGGGGCTCCTTTCTCAGAGTGGACAGCCGAGTGCTTCTTTGTTGTCTCCTCTTAGTCTGCAAGCTCCTTGAAACCTGTTCATCTTAGGGACCCTGTTGGTCTCTGAAAAGTCGGTGGCACAGTTTCCAGCACCGCAGCACCCAGGTGAGCCACCACAGTGCGACAAACTGACAGACACAGGGTGGATTGAAGACATGTGGCCATTAAAGTGAAATTTTAAAGTTCGATGCTGCCGTCGTCATCGTGGCCCTTATGAGTGCAATTCCTTGTGTTGGTTGCAACACCTAGCAGAAAACTTCCCCCAAGGGTTTTCGAGGCTATAACTTTTACAGCAGGACTTATGTTTTGGGCTGCGATTCGCAGGGCTGGCAATTTGAAACCAGCAGCAGTTCTGTAGGAGAAAGACTGGGTTTTCTTCTCCCACAAACGGCTACAGTTTTGGGAACCCACAGGGGGTCACAATGAGTCAGCAGCGTTCACTCGATGACAGAGAGAGGCTTTACAGAAGTACATCACTGGGTCTTTTCTTATAAGGAACCACTCACTGGTTGACTCCTTGAACCAAAGCTCTTCCACTGAGCCGCACGGTACTGTCCTTCATAACACAGGGACAATTTAGAGACATCTAAGTAGGGTTATGTAAAATTTTTCTCCTCTTTGTTTTTTCCTTCCACACTCTTCTCTTGCCTTCTGTCAATACATGCTGGTCCCATGATATCTTTTTCTTCAGAAGATAACTGATTTTTCAAACCTGCCATCTCATGAGGACAGAAACGTCCCTTATTAATGAGTGAGCCTGAGGAGACCTTCCCCTTTGTCAGACGAGCACCCTGAGACTGCTTCGAGCGAGAAGAGAAAAGTCAATGCAACCGATTCTTTCTGGATATAGGAGTTGAAGGCCTGCCCCGTGGAGAACAGAAAACCCTAATGGAAGACCTGAGTTCATGTATTCATGACCTCCCTCTCTCAGTTGTGACAAGAAAAGCAACCGCTTCCTTCGGCAGCAGTATTGGCCAAATGAGAAAGGTTTCTTGGAAATGTTCTAAATAGGATCTGATCTTAACGAAGAAATGCCACCTGTTAGGTGAGTGTCAAGGTTATGCGGTACGAAAGAGAAGAAGCAGCCAATACCAGAAGTGAACCACAGAAATCTAACGACTGCCTATACCCAACCTTCTCAAAGCCCCGGACACATGGTGCCCTGCCCCTGCTGTGGCCATGGCGAGTCATTGGTGATGACCTTTGATTTTATCTCTTTGTGGCAGAGATAAAATGAGATCATGCTGATGAAGGACTTTTGTGAACTATAAAGTTAAATGTTAGCAAGAGACATTGCACTTAAGGGTTGTTGATGATGACCCTTGGCATACCATACATATATGAACATATCTGTATATTTTGTTTTCAAAATATATTTCTTATCTTATACGGAGTACATTGCCAGTGACTTGCATGCAATGTGAGATTTGATCTCACATAACAATGATGTGCCATTATCATTGCCTGTTTGCAAAGACAGGAACTCAGACTCAAGGATTTAGGGAAATTGTCAAAATTACCTGGCTAGCAGGTGCCAGATCTCAACCCTGAGACCGACATCTCTAGTAATATTTCTTCTCAAAAGGATTATTTTTAAAGTTGCTTTTAAAAAATGTATTGCTACTGACATAAGCACTTCACTTTTGTTTATGAAAAGAAGGATTTTCCAAGACTGGAGCTCTTTAATGGACTAGAAAGCCCCACCTGTCTCCCAGGTAAGGCCACCAGGGTTCTAAATATCTAAAGCAAGGAAAAAACTATGGCGAGTTTTGGCTACTTTTGCATTTAGAAGCAAAAACCAGTAGATGTAGGACAGTGTGTGGTGTTTTACATCAGAGATCCTCCCAAAACATTAATTTGGAGGGAAAAAAAAGAGGGAATTACGAGTTCTCCCAAAGCCCCAGGTTTACTCTAGTTCAGGAAATTAAGGCGGTTGTGGAGTACTTCTCCATATTTGTACAGCATTTCTCTGGTGATTAGGTGCATGATTTTCATTGGTGAAGAATGGTTATCTTTTAGTTTGGTTTAGATCTCTTTTAATTCTATTGTTTTTAAAATTATTATTATTATTATTATTAAGGTGAAAAGGGAGAGCGGGAGGTGGATTTTCAAAGTCGTGCTGAATCCCACTCTGTGGACCTCTCTTTTCATAACAGAAGGTCATTGGATGGGGTGAACAGTTCACAGCCTCTCCTAATGGCCACGCGTGTGGTAGGTAGGGTCCATCCAGAAGGACAGAAGGTGAAAGGCCTGGTGAACTCCTTGTGAGAAGTCAACAACTGAAAACTGCAGCCAGCAGGTCCCTCCAGTACTCAAGGAGCTTGGACGCTGGCTGTCGTCCCTGTCATTGTTTACTATTTGCATTATTTGGCAGTTTACTCTCTATCCTTAATATTAGTATTATCAATGTTTCCCCCCCAAAATTACTAAATGCAGATGTTAACATCATTTTGCATGTTAACATAATTTCAAAGACAAGGGTATAGTTTTTTGTTTTAACTATTCCCCTATTCGGGGACACATAAGATTCTTCCTGCACCCAGCTCCCACCCCACTCCCCACTCCCCATTCTAAGCGATACTGCGATGAAAAGCTATTGACCACACACCTTGGCTAAATGATCTGATTACATTTTCAAGCTAAATTTCCCTAGGGGAGTGAAAAAACATCGCGTATTATAGAAATGACTTGTATTATACAATGGTATTTGGGAGTGGTAACAATGTAGGCAACAAACAGATTGAAGGAGAGAGAAGGAGCCTGACATGCCATTATCCCGCCCCGGCTGGTGGCAGCAGAAATGGAGAGGAAGGAAAGTAGATGGAGGAGACCTTTCGAGGGGAGAATTTGCTGCAAGTGTAGTCTGATTGATATGGGGCAAGAGAGAGATTGGAGAAGGGAGAGGGAAGTCAAGAGTAACCTGGAGGCTTAGAGGGGGAGCAACTGGGGAGTAGATAATGAGTTCCAAATTGAACATGTTGAGATCACGGTGCCTGCAGGCATTCCTGTAAAAAGACCCAATTGGTACAGCACAGGGAGAACTATTTTAGGAACCCAGAACTGAGCCCATTCAAGTCTACACAGATAAGACGAACACGGTAAAATCTAGTTGCTTCCCAACACTTGCCCTGCTAATTTGCCCCTCAAATGCCCCATCTGATGTTTCCAATGAACTTTTATTTTCACCCCCTCTAGGTATTGTTTAGGGTTGTGTGTGTGTATTTTGTGTGTGGGTGTTGGCATGTGGAGTAGACAGGAATACTTTGTTGGCTATCACCCCATGTCAACGAATGCGATACCACAGTTCCTATCTAACCCTAGCAAGTCAAGAAAAACCTTTCAGAACAATTTTGGTCTTGCAATGAATACTGATAGAGGAAGGGAAAAAATAATTGCAGAGTTAATATCAAAGACCCCATAGAACAAACAGTATTGGGAAGCAATAATCAATTAAGTAATCTCAATATAAATTAAGAAATGGCTATTGTGCACATCACTTGACATCCTTTTTTTCCAGAGGCATGCCTTTCTGGAACATTCTTTTTAAAAAGTTTTATTGACATATGATTCATATATCAGACAATTCAATAGTTCAATCATAATAAGAAGAGTAGTGCATCACAACCACAATCAGTGCTAGAACATTTTCTTCTCTCTTGTACTCATGGCTGCTAGCTTCCTGTTGTCTCTCAACCTCCCCTGCCATGCCCCTAGGTAATTATTAATTCAGTAACTGCCTCTATAGATTTACCTATTTCATATATAGAACAAAATCATATAAAACAAAACCAAGAAATAAACACAAAGGCCAACAATGATAAAATAAAATGGAAAAATATTGAGAAGAAAATAAAATATTAAAAACTGAAACAAATTAAAAACAGGTCCCAAGGGAAATCAAATGACAAGGTGTGTCACATTGTCAATCATATATGCATTAATTGACTTAGGCCAGCTTTCTGTCTAGTAACAAGGCTACTGAACTCCCTAGGCTATGCTCAGAGATTTACAAATCTGGATGCACCGCGGGACCCTGTACATTGGACACGCCTTGGATCACACAGGCTGGGGTGCTTTTTTCCCATATGGACTTAGTTGACATCATATTTAGATTGCTGCTTGTTTTAAAACAAGCCTTTGAGATCCCAGACGTTATCCTTCAGAGAGCATCTGATTTCATTACCACACTTTGCTATAACGCCTATGTCTCCAGTGCTATCTTCATGAGGGAGAGTGTTGAATAAGGTCATGTCATAAGAAATAATTGTCTACCACTTTCCTCTATCACCTTCAACTCCATAAGTTCTACCTCATAACTGTGAGTGCTACTGAAGACATACTGCTTTTTGAAAACATTGTCGTTGCTTCTAATTTTTAAAGAGGAAGATTTGGGGATAGCACTCTTTCTCAAAACTGAAATGTCTCTAGAAATGTATCATAGACCACTATTTTCTGACGACAGGACTCAGATTTAAAGCAATTCTAAATTTCCTTCTCTCTTTTCCTCTTGCTGATTCTTCTCCCTCCTTCATTCCCAGAGGCTCATAGACCATGTGTTCAGAGATAATGGTGTTCAGAGTCATAATTGTTTGGTTGCTGCTGACTCTTATTCAGAAACACTGATTTCGACTGGCTTTGTTTTTGTGGGATTTTTCCTCAAGCTGGAAAGTTACAGTGACATTTTCTTTGTTTTCCAAATTATTTTTAAAATCCACCTAAAAGTAACAGGAGAAATCTAACCAGCATTGCAGAAAAAACAGAGTCTGATCAAACTCAATTTTTATTTTTAGCTAAAACTTGTTTATTGCATGCTTGGTACCACTGAAGACAAATTGAGTCATTGTGCTGTCACTGCCATGCAATAAGTTACTTACTGTACAAATTGTATAGTGTACAATTTGACAAGTTCCAGGATATGCATACAGCCGTGAAAACATGTGTACAAGCAAGCGAATGACTGCATGCATTAATTCCCCAAACATTGACTTTACATCTTTGCAACTCTCTCATTTTAAGCCCCATTCCTTCTGTCTAGGTAGCCACTGAGACACAGCATATTCCTGGGAGAAAGACGCAGCAGTGTAGGTATATAAAAACCCCCTATACTTCTCCAGAATATTTACTTTATTTCAATAGAGATCATGACATAGATTTTTTATGCGACAAAATCACCCAATGGGGTATTACAGTGAAATGAATTGCTTACTAGAGTTCTTATAGTCTTTGTTACTCCTGACAAATTCTCCTGTCCTGATAGATATGGGTCAGAGAAGGTGGGGAAAGACACTGATAGGATTCTGGTATGAGTGACTGCTGACAGGAAGGATTGTGAGTGCCATCCCGATATATATAAAATCAACCGTGGCAGAAGCAGCAAGTGTGGAATCTTAATACGAGCAAGAGAGAGTACAGTGCATCCTTTGGACCCCCCAGATCCCTGCGCATTGAGTTTCCTTGATTCAGGAATCAGCTGCAACACCCAAAGAGCAGCAGCAGCAGAACCAGAAATCAGAACATATGATGGAGAGGTGGACTTCCCAGTGCCTGGAGCAAGTGTATCTGAGCGTCTTGTGCTGGCTTTTGGAGTGAGGGGTCATCCCTGCAGCTAGAGCATCGCAGTTTTCTGCTGAGGCTAATGACAGAGTGGTGTGCCCTTTGGGCATTTATTGACAACTCTGAGAAAACTCTGTAGAGTACACTGAGCAGGGCAAACTGAGCAGGGCAGAGGTAAGACCAAGAAGTTAAATGCCAGAGAGATACCTGCCTGTGGGCCTGGCAGAGGAGAAGCTCTCTATATCTCATGCATTTCTCATCCAAAGTATAACGTGTTAGCTTCCTATGTTGCATACCCCATAATTGTGTACCCCACAATTGTCAGTATCACATGCTAGTTCTACCTGTCCACTGTAATGGATTATCAAACCCAGCTGAGAAGTGAAAAGCACTGTGGGAAGGATGGTTGGTGTCAGGAATGGTAGGAAGTTTGGAGAGTGGAGGTATCTCTGACTTCTGTCTCATGTGTATCATTAGGAGCTCATGAAGGCAATTCTCCCCCCTTCCCCCCACATCTTCTGTCCTTCCCCCTAGGGAACTGGGAGAAGGGCAGATGCCACTCTCCGGACACATTCTTTTTCACAAGGAGGGCAACAATTAGGAGGATTAGAATCCACTCTGTAGTAGTGAAATTATTAGTCATCAAAAAAAGGAGGAGGAGGAAGAAGAAACGAAAGCTAACCCAAAATTAGGTCGAGTCTACATTCAGAGAATGCCTATCCCTGTCCAATGGTGAGTAAAAATTCAACTCAAAGATAGAACTAATAAAACAACAGTGATGTCTTTGTTTTTATTTACCTTATTGGCAAAGGTTAAAGGGAACAGTGACAAGTGATAGCAGGAAAAAACTTTTTTGAGATACTAATATATCACTGGAGGAAGCTACGTGTACATTTCTGGGGGAAAGCTGGCAACAAGATCTCAGTTATTAAATACATATTATTTGGATCTAGCATTCTCATGTCTAAAAATATGTGCTTAAATAATCAGGAGGGGATAACATGCACTGGGAGCAATGGCACTTGTTATCTGTAAGGTGGAATCACTGCACTGAGCAGATTCCCACTCACCGAATCCCTGGAGTGCAGAGTTGAACTACTCGCGAGTGTCTGAGGCTAAACCCTGTCCTGGGAGTGGGGAACCTCATTATTTTGGTGAAACCTGCAAACCTGGGGCTGGCAGCCCAAGGCTTAACCCACCAGGCTCCCTCGATGAAATCTCTAGAGACTCTAGTGAAGTTCACCTCTCTGGATTCAAGTTGAAAATAGGGATAAAAGGGAAAAACACAGGACTATGCGCAGACTTATTTATCTGGGTGCAAGAAGGCTGCTTTATCTTTGTGCAGGGATCAGAGAGATTCTGGGAAGATCTACAGACTGATGAAGTTTTTTCAGAGAATAAGATACAGGTTACTTTCACTTAATAGGTATGTGTGTTATTTTGTTAAGAAATATTTTCTGCTTTTCCTATTTAATTGTTCATTTAAAAATGCAGTAGGCTATTCTTTAACGTATAGAGTTGCCCTTACCTCTCTGAGTATATCCACTAGGGGCAAAGTCTCAAACCACTCCTTCAAAACTCCAATATACTGACAGTCATTCTATGATTACAGGTTAATAGTTTAAATTGTTGCTGTTGCTATAGGACAGTGATTTTATTGTTCAAACACATATACAAATGGATGCAACCAGGACAGAGGCGGTGCATGATGCCTCTTTCCCATGAGGAGGGAGGACTCTGTTTTGTAGGGTCAAGTCAATTGCTGAATTAGATTCTCAATCAGAATCAGCTGTAATTTGGGGCCATATCTTCTCTGTTTCTGTCAGAGAGCCCCACGCTGCTCAGGAACAAGGTCTTGGACTTCAGGACCTTCAGAATGTCACTGCCTGTCACAAATGACACTTGTACACCACTGTGGCAGTCATATGGTTATGTTAATTTCATGACTGAGATGTAGGGGTGGAGTCTAGCCTATTAATCTGGAGATAGCCATTGAGAAGCCAATGAGGCTCCATGTGGGCATGGCTTTCTCTTGAGACTTCTGGGAAATGTCATGATATTTCCCTTGTGATGATGAGAAGCTATCCCCCCAGTTGTTGGGAGTTAGTCTCAGAGACAAAAAACTACGAATAAGATAAGATGGAAGCATCTGAGTTGCTGGGGGAGCCGGAGGAGAAGCCACACGGCCTTGCTCTGATGGAACCAGACCTCTGAAGCTGGAGAAGCCACGTGGAGATCCCGGCCAGTGCTGAGTTGCTTCTACCACCACTGGATGCGGTTGATAGACTCTGAACCCTGGACGCAAGGAGCCCTTGAGAGACCCCTGTCGGAGCCGGGACTCTGCACGCACTGGCCTGTGACTTCCTGAGTCAGAAGGAGACATTATAGACTGGTATTGGGCATATGGGCTAATATCGGACTTATGAGTTTGAACTGGACTGGGTGGGGATGCTCTCTCAGTGTTCCATTCCTTTTGTATATAAACCATTCCCTTATATCCATATGCAAGTCTATAAATTTGTTCCTCTAGTTTACTTGGACTAATACAACCACCAAGAGAACCTCTAGCTTAAATTTCTTTGAGTGAATCTGAAAGGTCAATATATTGGCAGTCATCTTATGTTTGGAGGTAATCATTCAGATTTTTTGTGCGTGACTCCTTTCTTTTGTTTGTGCTTTGAATATTTTTACGATGATATTGTATAATTGGTCAGAAACCTAACATCTAAAAATTGCTTGAGTGAATTTCATGCCATTATTAAAGTTCCTTCAACTCTACACTTTATTTCTTTTCATATGCTGACTGTAAAAACCAAGTAAACTGCCATGGAAGGGAAGAGTTGCAGAAGTTGTGGTCCTTTCTCTGGTACAGTAAAAAACCCAGGCAAAATACAAGAAACAACAGCTTTAAGACACCAGAGAGATAATAATTCGCACAGGTGAGTGGAGACAGAGAAAAGGAAAATGTTGAGGGGTGTCTTGTGATTGCCCTAGTCTGCTGCTGTTTGGAAAGACCTGGAGGTCACACCACTGAGAACAGAATCCAGACAGAGCTCTGCCCTCTCCCTAGGTTGACACTAAAGCAGGGCAGTCCAGGTAGCCATGGTTTGCCGAGAGCAGTAACTGCAGGAAAAGAGTAGGGGTGATCATAACCAGCTAAATACTGACCCACTTGGTGCAGGGCTGGAGATTAGAAGGTAGCCATGGTTACCAGGAAGGCTCAGCAGGGAGCAATGATCCAGGGGGACAAAGAAAAGGGTTTTGAGTGAGAGAGTTATGTTCATTATGATTGATTGTGGTAATTTTTACCCGGGTGTGTAACTCCTATAACAAACTTTTAATATTGTACTCTTTTCAACATGTGTAGATTATTGAATATCAATTAAGGACTTAAAAAAAAAACACGGCAGACTATTTCTGAAGTTAACTTTTTTTTATGTACAACTTGATATCAATATACATAACAAGTGAAGGCACAGCTAAATCACTTGTATTTCCTTTATTCCGGTAAAAAAATATGAATACAATTAAAAAATTAATTGTAACTAATATTTATGTTTTTACCAACTAGACCAAAAAAAAACCTGTCTAAATCACTGCCATAGAGTCAATGCTATCTCATAGCCATCCTGTAGGACCTAGAAGAACTGCTCCTGTACTGAGACTATAACTCCTTTTTTTGGGCATCACTGCTCTCCGGCGGTGGGAGTAGGAGGCCCAGTCCCACTGCTGGAATTGAACCTCCGTCCCAGTGGGCCGCAGTCCCACGCACAACCACTACGCCCCCGGGGCTCAGCCCCGAGACTGTGACTCTTTAAGGGAGTGGAAGGTTCCATCTTTCTCACCAGCAGCTGGTGGTTCTGAACTGCTGTTTTTCAAATCACAGTGCAACGTATAACCACCAAGCCTGCAAGGCTCCTCACTGGAACAAAGTGGCTGCTCAGTCATGACTTAGTTCTACGAATCACACCTGGCCTTGTGGGTCAAGGAGGTCTTTTGGGGACAGGAGGGACCCCATGTACAATACTGAGACTGCACTTCGCCTCGCATGTTTAGCAGGTATTTCACTGCTTTCAACACCAGGAAAAGGTAGGAATGCATGCCAAGACTGATATACTAACACATGCAACAGGGCCTACATCATTTAGAACAAGCGTTGGCTTCAGTGGACATGAAGAACTATTCTCTGAGGAATCGAAGGAAAGCTGGAAACCACGTGCCCTACTGTACAGGACAGTCTTGTGATCAATCTACATTGTGGCTGATCTTGCTTATTCCCCGAATCAGCACATTAGCATTGGGACAAATTTATCTATATTGACTGTTCTTCACCAGCTTATTTGAGGCAAAATGGGATTTTGGCGGCCAACTGCAAGGATTTTGGGTGGTGCATTGGTCTAAGTATTGTACTCTTGATCTCCAGTGAAACGGATCTGAAGGTCAGGCTTCTTGGATCTTTTCAGCTCTTGTTATGTTGTCATTTAAGAATGGCTATCTTAGAGA
Source organism: Nesogale talazaci (assembly GCA_004026705.1). NCBI lineage: Eukaryota > Metazoa > Chordata > Mammalia > Afrosoricida > Tenrecidae > Nesogale > Nesogale talazaci. Next base: position 72,282 of record PVJH01010358.1, read on the forward strand.
GGAGTAACTAATTGTAGCCTGAAAAGAAACAAACCTGGGGTCATGGTAGTGTGGCTGCGAATGGGGAGAAAAAGGGTGTAGTTGTTAGGTGGCATCATGCCAGATCCCACTCCTAGCACCCCGGCATCCAGGAGAACAAAGCGGTGCGGGGTGCTGTGCCAGACTCACAGTGGATGGGATCGTTCAGCCCCCTGCTGCAGCTTCTCTGTCAATCCCTGTTGCTGACTCTCTTCAGCATTGACACTGCCCCTTTCCTTTAACAAGCCTGCCGTTCCTCTCCAGGGACGGGTTCTTTCTGACAATGTGTCCGAAATGCCAGGCACAAAGTCTCATGAGCCTAGCTTCTATAAAGTGCCCAGGCTATATTTTTCAAACTAGATCTGTTCATTCTCCTTGGCAGTCAGTCATATGTGTCATTGCTTCGGTGCTCATATGCATAAGTGTAGGACTGCTATGCTATCCCAAGGTCAGCTGTTCAATCCTACCAGGCACTCTGAGGGAGAAAATAAGGTTATCTGTTTCCATAGATTTGCATCCTCGGAAACTCTATCTAAGGTCACTGTGAGGCAGAAGGAACTTGGTGGCAAAGGGTTTGGGTTTTTTTTTCATATTTTTCTTTGCAGATTATTACTGAGTTATGGTTGCACAATTGTGGTGCATGTCCCATTCTATGTTTCTAAACTGAGAAAGAATTTAAATAACTAAATGACCCACATGTCTACATTGCAACTTCATTCATAGGTTCTTGTTGTCTTTATTTCAGGTTTTTCAGATGAACTATCTGTGAGATTACTGTTATGTTTTTATATACAAATTTGTCTGTAGATGTGTGTGCATGAGCATGTTTTGTAACCCATATAGCTTTATTACTTCTTACATTTCTTGAGTACTACATTGAAAATGCAAAGCATAATCCCAATTTTAAACAGAATATTCCACTCACTGGATCAAGTTTCCTTCCAGTGTGTACAATACAAGTTGATTATATAAACTCAGGGGTATATTTTCTACAAACAGGATTATTTTCTCCTAGGAAAGTCACAAGAATAGACACCAAATAGGTAAGCAAAGTTTTCGAGAGCTCACCTTCCCCCTCCACCCATTATTTCTTCTAACGAATGGAATCTAATTTACTGGAAGGGGTGACTTGGAGAAACACACAGTGCGATTTAAAAATAGTAATGATCTACGTGAATTTATACAGGAATCGTTCAGTAAATAACCTCTTAAAGTGGTGGTTGTGCCAAGAGACAGAGACAGAGAGAGCAGAGAGAACTACTTTTGTTTAACTGTAGAAACCATTTCTTTGTCCCCCTCTTCTGCCTGGCTTCCTGTGGTCTAAAAGTGCCCAGTCTATCAGAGAAGTAGATGAATTGAGAAGTAAAGAGAGATGGCACTTCAGAGGTCCTCACTCTCACAGGTGCATTTCCAAGGCAGTGAAAAGGTCTATAGTCATGGTTTGACATCACCTAGTGTTTTCAGAATTTTGCCAAAGCAAGAGAGTTTAACTCCAATAATCTAAGGCCATCAGTAGCTGTCCATCCTATCAGTTTGTCATACTATGGTGGCATGCAGGTTAGTGTGATGCTGGAAGCTATGTTGCCAGTATTTCAAAGACCTGCAGGATCATCCCTGGTGGGTGACTACCAGAAGACAGCACAGGTGTTCTACTTCTGGAAATTGGTCAATGAAAGTCCAATGGGTCAATGCAGACTATTGTCCTGTCTTGTGCTGGAAGCTGTGATTCTGCCATGTCAGAGGAGATTCAAAGTGAACAGTGGCCATCACAAGGGGCTGAAGAGAAGAGGGA
>PVJH01010359.1:0-23503 GCA_004026705.1 Nesogale talazaci
GAGAGGGGAAATTATTTTCTATGAAGCACCGAGTTTCAAGATGATGGAAAAATCCTGAGTAAGGATAATGACTATACAGCTGATTAATGTCACTGACATCAAGTTGTACACCTGCTAAAAGTTGTATTTGCCAAACATGCATTTTACATCAACAATAAAGAACAGCTGCTGGGGCTGCTGAAATGCAATAAAACACCTCATGGGATTTGATATTTTAGTTTGTTGGGTTAAGTTTATAGTTCCATAGGATATCCCACTTCATCGACCTGATATCAGGTTTCCCACTGCCATCAAGAAGACTCCAACTCTAGGGACCCTGGGTAGGGTTTCTGAGCCTAGGAAGTCTTAAGTTTAAATAACTAGTTTATTTTTAACAATATTAACTATATACAATCAACATAATATATTTCAACAGTTCGATCACATTCACAAGAGTCGTGCATCCATCACTGCAATAAATTCCAGTACATTTCTTCCTCCTTGAACTTGTTAGCTCGACATTTCCTGTCTGATTTCCTTTCCGTGACCCTTTGAATCTATTGATCCCGTTATTGTCTCCTCAGGTTTATCTCATCTGGATTTCATTATATATGCACGTATATGCACACACACATATATATGTATATACATAATCAGGAGAGAGTCCAAGTAGCCAATGAAACAAAGAAAAACCTTTGTGGATAACAAAGCAGAAAACATTAAAAACTGGAGCAATTATATATTGGGTCAAGAGGGAGAACATTGTCAAGGTGCCCCATTTTGACCTAACTATAATTACAGTAATCCACTATGAAAGGTAGTCACTTTGGAAAACTCTTTTGCAGTCTCTTAAATAATTAAATATGTACCTACAATATGTTTATCCATTTCACTCCTAGGTATTTACTGAAGAGATAAGAAAGCATATGTCTGTAGAAAATATTGAACACAAATATACATACAATTTTATTTATGGTAACTCAAAAACTGGAAACACTCCCAACATCAATCAATAGATGACTGGAAAAAGAGAGATTCATGCCATGGAATATACTGCTGTGCAAAAAGGGAGTGACTATGGATATACACCTAGCATGGGCAAACCTTAAAATAACTTTATCAAAGAAAGATATATGTTCCAATGCTATTTACATAAAATTCAAGAAAATTCACATCAGTTTACAGTGACATTATGCATTATGCATAATCATTTGTTTCTGAGGACTGAAGTGGTAGAAAAATGGGGAGACTTCAAAGGAGCATAAGAAACTTTTAGGGCTATGTATAGCTATGCATTACCTTGATTAGGTGGCAGTTTTCCAAATGTGCTAAAACTTATTAAATGATATACTTTTTCAAATTAAGAATCATTTTATTGGGAGCTCATACATCATTTTTCACAATATATATAAATATACTGTGCCAAGCACCTTCACATGTCCGCTGCTGTTATTATTCTCCAAACATGCACCTTTCCCCTTGAGCCCTTGATATCAGCTTTTCCATCCCTCTTCCCCTGCTCTCCCCTCCCTACCAACCCTCAATACTCTATAAATTATTATTGTTCTGTCACGTCTTACACTGTCCGAACTCTCCCCAAACCCACTCCTTTGATGCCTGTCCTTCAAATAGGAGCTTATGTGTATATCCTTGCAGTTGGTTCCATCTCTTCACCCCACCTTCTCCCCACCCATTCAGCAGCTTCAATCTCACCACTGGCCCGAAGGGGCTCATCCATCCTGCTTTTCCCATGTCTCCAGCTCCCCTCTCCACCAGTGTACCTTCTCCAGTCCATCTGGATTTGTAAGGTAGAGTTGAGAACATGATAGCTGGGGGGAGGAAGGCTTCAGGAACTAGAGGAAACTTGTATGCATCATCACCGCCCGGCTGCACCCTGACTGGTCTGCCTCCTCCCCATGACTCCCCTGTAAAGGGGTGACCAATTACCCACCAGTGGGCCTTAGGTCCCTAGCCTTCTCTCCCCCTCATTCGTAATGATGTGATTCTTGTTCTTTGATGCTCAATATCTGTTCCCTCTGGCCCCTCTTGATCACATAGGCTAGTGTGCTTCTTCCATGTGGGCTTTTGAAGCATGTAGTTTACTGTTCGCTTAACATTTTCAATGGCTTCTTCCTCCAAAGTGGGGATCTGAGTCTTCCTTCATTGTCTGTTCTTAGTTGGGAAGCTTTGCTGAAACCTGTGCACTTTGGGTGACTCTGCTGGCATTGGAAATACCAGGGACAGAACTTCCAGCATCAGAGCAACACACAGGCTATCACAGTACAACAAACTGACAGGCTAGTGACTCCAGGAATTGACAGAATATGAATTGAAATGTTTCATAAAATGGAAGAAGCACTGGAAGTACTCCTCTTGTCTGTACCAGGAAAACTGGAAGACAGCTACTTAGCCAACTGACTGGAGGAGATTCATATTTGTGCCCATTGCAAAGAAAGGCGAACCAAAAATATGTTCAGACTATAGAACAATACTATTGACATCACACACAAATAAAATTGTGCTTAATAGCATGCAACAATGACTCCAGCAGCACATTGACAGGGAACTGCCAGAATCTCAGACCTCATTCAAAAGAGGATGCGGAACTTTGCTGATGTCAGATTGGCTCAAAGAAAAGAATACCAGGAATATGCTTACTGATGGGCCAAAAGAAACTGTAGATAAGCTTGAGTGGAATAGGAATTCCAGAACATTGCATTGTGCTCCTTTGAAACTTTTACTTGGATGGAGAAGCAGTTGTGTTGATAGACAAAGGGCATATGCATGGTTTAAAATCATGAAAGGTGTATGCCATAGTTGTATCCTTTCATCGTACTGAGCAAATCAACTGAGAGGTTCAATTATATGAAGAGTATGGCATCAGAACTGCAGGAAGGCTTATTTTTTAAAAAGGTGTGGTATCCAGATAACACAACCTTGCTTGTTGACAATAAGGAAGAATTGAAGCATTTTCTGAAGATCAAGTATTGCAGCTTTCAGGTTGGATTACAATTCAATGTAAGGAAGACCAAATTCCTCACAACGGAACAAATGGGTAATATTATGCTAAGTGAAGAAAAGGTTGCAGTTGTCAAGGATTTTGCCTTAGTTGGCGCCACAATCAATGCTCGTGGAAGCAGTGGTCAAGAGATCAAAAGGTCCATTAGGTAAATCTGCTGCACACGACCTCTTCAGAGTGTTGAAGATCAAGGGTGTTACTTTGAGGACTAAGGTGCCTGATGCAAGCTGGAGATGGTATTCTCCAGTGCATCATATGCATGTGAAATTTGGTCATTGAATAAGGAAGACCATGGAAGAATGTATACATTTGAATTGGATAACGGAAAATAATACTGAAAACACCAGAGTCAGCTTACAGTACAAACTGAACTTATTAGGAGAAATAAGGCCAGAGTGGTCATTAGATACAAGGATGGAAGACTTCATTTTGCAAGCTTTGCACAGATTGTCGGGAGAAATCAGGCCCTGGGAAAGTACATCATGCTTGGTAAAGTGGAGGGCAACAGAAAAAGGGGAAGGCCTTCAGTGGGATGGGTTGATAGAGTGGCTCCATTAATAGGCTCAGGCATAGGAACAATTACAGGGATTGAGCAGGACCATTCCTTGTTTTATTCTGCTTTGCAAAGGGTATCTGTGGGTCAGAGTCATCTCAATGGCACCTAACAACAGTGTCTTATGCATTGATGTATTAGGAAACCTGATTTTTAAGAAGATGTTTAGCATCTTTAACCATCAGAGGAATACAAATTAAAACAAAAGTGAAATGTCACTCTAAACTCACAAGAAGGAATAAAATGTAAAAATTGTTGCAATGCCACGTGTAGATAATGATGTACAACTATAGAACACTCATACCATTGCTGTGGGAACCTAAAATATTGCAAGCTTCTGGAAATGTGGCTTTTCCTCAGCAGGAAAACAGGAAGATCTACTTGTCAAAATCAGCCATTGCCAGCCCTCTGGAGCACAACTTTACACTGACATGCACGGGGTCCTCATGAGTTGAAACCAACTATTTGTTTTATGACTTGCAACTTTCACTCATAAAATGTATGCTTTCAAGAAAGAAAAGGTGCTTAGAGAAAATTTTCTGTGGAAACTGGGTCGGAGGGTGGGGGGAGGCATGTTTTATGACAAGACACAGACTGCTGTTCTCCCTCATCAGCAAGATTTTGTTTGTTTTGCCTTTTTCAGCTTCAGTGGAATCTATATTCAATATTAAATGCCAAACAAGCCCCCTCGTGACATTCTGGAAAACTCATCCTATCTTAATACCAGTAGAGTTAGTGGCTCAGAGCAGCCCAAAACACGCCAAGGGAACTCATGAGAGCAGCAGCTGCAAAAGAGAGTGGGGAATGGAAAGAGAACAAATAGACATCGCCTTTTCACGGGCACAAAATGCCAATGAAAGCTCCTAAATATAACCAACTCTTCTGAAAGAGTGTCAGAATATTGGGTGTTTAGGTAGCCTCTTGAGTTCTTTAAAAACACATAAATAAATAAGCCTCCAAGTGTAAAAAGGAATGAAAAGTCATTATTAGGAAGACACTAGGTGCCGCCTATATAAAGAAGAAAAGGACATCAGGGTTGCGGGGAAACTAATTTTCAACCTACTGTGAGATGAAGAAGACATCACTTTGCTTACAGAAAGCAAAGAAGGTTTAAATAATCACAGTTAAAAATCAAAAAGTGCAGCCTTCAGTATGAATTACACAGCAGTCTAGAGAAAATCAAAAATCCTCACAACTGGACCAGCAATCAAGTGCCCTGTGGGAGCAGCAGGAGAAAAAAAAATCAAACGGCATATTGTATTGGACAAATCTGCTACAAAAGAAGTCTTGAAAGTGTTAAAATGCTAAGATAGCCCTTTGAGGACTAAGATGTGACTGATCCAACTATGGCACGTTCAGTTGCCTCGTGTGCATCGTAAAATTGGAAAGTGACTAAGAAGGACCAAAGAGAACTGACGTGTTTGAATTATGGCATTGGTAAAGAATGCTGCATATCCAGACTGCCAGAAGAAAGAACCAATCTATCTTGGAAGAAGTAAAGTCAGCATGCTCCTTAGCAGCAAGGATGGTGGGATTTCTCACATGTTTTACATATATTACCGGGCCCTAGAGAAAGACATCATTGGTCAAGTAGAGGGTCAGTGAAAGAGTGGAAGATCATCAATAAGACGGATGGGCACAGTGAGTGCAGCAATGGAATCACGCAGAGCAAAGCGTGTGAGGACAGTGCAGGACCCATCAGTGGTCTAGTTCATGGGAAACCTACCCGATTGCTGTACATATGAACTGACTTACCAACTCCTAACAACAAATGCCAGCTCTATTAGTAAACAAAAATTAAATTTAACTCCTAACAACAAATGCCAGCTCTATTAGTAAACAAAAATTAAATTTAAATCAAAGATTGTCAATATGAACATCAAATAGGTCCCATTCATTTCATGCCCCTATTATCATTTTCTATCTACTAGATGTAGTGGTTTTCATATCTTTGGGTTAAAAAAATTCTTCTAAGTTTAGATTGAAACTAGTCTTACAAATAAATATAAACATATCTCAAAATAAGAATACATAGTAAAATCCTCAAATGTCAAATATTTCCTGTCATAAACATTGTAATCATTTAAAAGGTAGTGGACAGCGCCCAGATGCATAGAACTATTCTAGGAACAGCATATAAGATCTGATATGTGTCTTCAAGCAAAAACAAGCTTGGGGTTTAAATACTTTAGGTAAATCATCTACTTTCTCATCCCTAAATTTACCATCTTGCTGCATCATATATCCACTTACATTTTTATTATCACCCAACTGAATTTCTAAATAGTTTTTACCCAAGAAACTAATAGATTTCTCCTGGGAATGAAAAAAGGATAAAAAAGAAACAAAAACCAAAGTTTCTCCCATTACCTACATCATCACCATCTCCGACAATTTCATTGTGAGAGCAAAAATTTCTTTAAATTTAAATAGCAACCACTTTCCAAAGCTGTAACATACTATGAGTAAAAGTTTATTGAATTATCCAAATTCTGCCAGAACAAGTATGGATTTGTTATTGTCAATGTCTCTAAAATCTTCTTGCTACCATGGGCAACATTTTATGAAAAGATATGGTACAATTGCAATATCTTTGTAGCATACATACTAAAGGAGTTTGAATCGAATCATTAATAAAATTATTCATGTCCATGATATAATAATCTTTGCATTTTAGGACAGAGCAAGTGTAAGCAGAAATTTTCAAAGCCATTGGTAGGTATTTTTCCCCCTTGGAGAGGGATTTATCTCATATCCCACAAGGCATGTCTGTGGAGAAGTGAGGGCAAGAGGGTGACTCGAGGTAATCACTGCTAAAATGTTTTATTTGCAAATTATAATTTCTCCTTTCATAAATATCAGCAAATATGCTTCTCTCTCTCTTTCCATCTCCCTCTCTCTCCCTGGATATCAGGCAGATAAGAGTTATCAGTAAAGGTCATCCTCAATTTCTGTACAGAAATGATCTGTCTCCACTATGTAATAAACATTTATCCATGCCTTTATTAGCTATATTGGAGCTGACAGTTCTGTTAAACCATTTTCTTTCATTTTGCTAGGTCATGACGGTTAATGCTGCTAAAAAATCTCATCACTGCTTTTGATCACTGTATTGTCTTCCCTGTATTATCAGGAATTTGTGAAGGTAAGCACTGGCTGGAATGACCTATTAAAGTTACAGCCCGTTGAGTCTCTGTTGCTTTTTTTTCTTCCTTTTCCCCCATATCATCACAATAAAAAGGCAAAGGAGTGCAAAGAATAAATTTTCCTCAGAGGGCTACATTTAGTTGGGTAGTTGACATGTTCATTCAACTCTCAATTATCCACAGCAAAAAGCGACCCAAAATGTCAAATAAAAAATGGAAACCACTTGTAAACCAAATGCCTTTATTTTGTCTCTCTTTTTCAGAATGTTTCCAAGATTTGTTTATAAATGAATTTGTGTTTTACTCAAATAACTTTTTCCCCTTCAGGGATTGGTTCTCAGGAAGTAGACAGTGAAGAAAAAGAAAAGACAAAAAGAGCCCACACAATGAAGCATTCCCAGAAATATTGAAATGTGCAATTTCTCACTTTAATTTCTTAAACTGTTGTGGGAGGAGGAAGAGGGGCATGGCTGGAAAGTATGCAGCCATCCATCCTTGCTTCACCCATGTCGCTTAGCCTTTCTTCACATTCAAAACCAATTTTTGAGAATTGTTTGTTTATAAGAAGTAAAGAACAACAACAAAATTCATGAGAAGTTCTGGTCTTCCTTTGTTAACTGATTAAATATATTCTAGTTTTTGCCATGCAAAGGTTAGCTGTCGATTGAATAATGCAGTCCAAATAATTTAAGAAATAAGCTGCTTACAATTTCTAAAATGTTTCCTTTCAATTCAATAATTATTAATTGAGTTCTGATCATATCCAGGGAAATCCTTTGGTTATAAAGATATGAGTGACTAATCCTTGCTTTCAAGAAACTTATAAGTCACAGAAACAGATGCAGCGCTTAAAATCCAAAGAGGTGACACACTTTTCCTAGCCAGACAACAGGAAAATAAAATGATACAGACAATGATAAACTCAAGTTTATGGAAATAAACTAAGTCTGAGTAAAGGAGGCAAGAGAACCGGTCATCCAGGAAGCTGGATTACATGACGAAGAATGTAGCATCAGGATGATAAGATCGATGGGTTACATGCAATATGCAGATGACACCACTTGCCTACTGACCGTGAGAAGGCCTTAAAGCACTTGATGATGAAGATAACGGATGGGAGTCTTCGATATGCATTACATGTCAATGTAAAAATAACCAAAACCCTCATAACTGAAGCAATATATAACATCATGCTAAATGGAGAGAAGAGTGAAATTTTCGTGGATTTCATTCAGTTGGATCCACAATCAATGCTCATGGAAGCAGCAGTCAAGAAATCAAAAGAGGCATTGCTTTGGAAAAATCTGCTGCACAATCTGCTGCACCTCTTCGATGTGTTGAAAAGCACGTGTGTTGCTTTGAGCACTAAGGTGTGCCTGCCCCAAACAAAGGGACTTTCAATTGTCTCATATGCATGGGAAAGCTGAACATTGGTAAGGGAGGACTGAAATAAAATCTGTGTGCCAGTGAGGAATATGGAAGAAATATGGAGTGGGTGATGACTACAGAAAGTACCGTGGACTGTCAAAAGAACAACTAGATCTGCCTTGGAAGAAGTGCAGTCAGAATGCTCCTTCGAGGGAAGGAGGGTTAAGTTTCATCTCACATACATTGACATATCAGAAGAGAACAGTCCCTGGGAAAGGACATCACACTTGGTAGAGGGTAGCAGAACAGATGGATTTTTATAGTTCCTACAATCTTGGGCTCAAGCACAAGAACGTCGTGAAGCGGGCACATAGGGTTACTGTGGGGAGGAATGAACTTAGTGGCATGTAACAACAACAACAATTAAAAAGTGTAGTGAGAGATAGAAGGACAGAGTGCAAAGTAGAGAGAAAAAGAATTCTATCCCCGGCATTTAAGCAGAGATCTAGAGGAAGGGGGGAAAGAGCCATGTGGGAACTTGAAAGAATTGCTTTCATTATGGAACTAAATGAAAATGCCATGATCCTAAGTTGAAAAATTGAAGGCAAAACAAGTAGCCTCATTGGGAGCAGAGGTACCATAGAGTAGCTAGGGGAAGTGCAATTTAGTACAGAGAGAAGCATACCATTAAGATAGGCTTTGTGTTAGTCTGGGTTGACTAGAGAAACAAATTCATAGACACTCATATATGTATAAGAAAGAGTTTTATATACAAAAGCAATTGATTATTGGAAAACGTCACAGCCCAATCCATAAGTCTGATGTTAGCCCATATGTTCGATACCAATCTATAAATTTCTCTTTTTTGGAGGGGGAAGGGGGGCATCACTGCCCTCTGGTGGGAGTGGGAGGCCCAGCCTTGCTCCTGAGAGCTGGATTTGAACCACCAAGCCAGTGGCCCGCAGTCCCGCAGTCCCGCACTCAATCACTACACAACCAGGGTTCAGCCTATAAATTTCTCTTAAGACTCACAAATCACATGCAATGATACTGAATGCAGGAAGCTCACTGGCCAGTGGGTGGAAATCTTGTGGATTCAGTGGTGGTAGAAGCATCTCAGCGCTGGCATGGATCTCCACATGGCTCCTTTAGCTCCAGGACGCTAGTGTAGCTCCACGTGTCTTATTAGCAGGAATGTCTACCAGCGAGTGACCGTGCATCTCACTTCTAGGGAGCTATTTATCTCCTTAGTGCCTCTAGGTGAGGTCATCAAGCTGTGATTTACTTGACAGGCTAAACTCCACCCCTTCACTTTTAAGTCTCAAATTGGCAACAGATAATGTAAATACCACAGGCATCATTCAATGCTTTGAATTATTATCTAAAATTTTCCATAGTGACATATATATTAGGGGGTACCCCCAAAATGGAATTTTTTTCAGAGCTATGTATTTCAATTTTTCTCACAGAACAACCTTAGCACCTTCAAAGTACACTTTACACTTCATACATTTTTTTAAATCTGTGATTCCATTCTTGGAAACATTTTTCAAACTTACTGTTTGGAAGGCTGGTAGCAGTTTCCTCACTGCTGTTGTTGTGTTTCTTCACCTCTTCTTTGTCATCGCATTGCTCTCCTTTCATGTCCCTGCTCATCATGGAAACAAAAAGAAATCTCACAGGAGGGAGGTCAGGTGAGTAAGATGCGTGGGGCAAGAGGGGATGTTTGCTTGTTTCTTCCCCAAAACTGGCACACGAAGATGGCTGTGTGAGTAGGTTCATTGCTGGGGTATAAAAATCATCTGCCACAAATCAGGCCCCTTTTTTGCACACTGCTTCACAATCTTTTCAGAACCTCTAAATAGAAAACTTGATTAACAGTCTGGCCTGGTGGCATGAACTCTTCGAAGCCAGTTCTACTCTGTCCTGTAGGATGGCTAAGAGTCAGAATTAACTTTATGGGTCCCAAAAGGAGCCCAGGTGTTGCTGCAGAGTGTATGTTGGGATGCTAACCATAAGGACGGACCTCAAGCCCATCTGGCAATCCACGGGGAAAAAGATTACAGCCTTAAGAATACTGTGGAACAAGGTTTTAATGGGTTCTAATCACCCAACAGCAATGTGGGCAGGGAAGTATTATGGCGTCATACATCAAGTTTCCACTGATCAAATTTTTAAGAAGAGATCACCAGCTCTTCCCTTCTACCCTGTCTTCCAGCCCTGTTAAAACCTGTCTACCATAGGTTTTAATCACTGAAATACCAGTGACAAATCTTCTAGTATCACAGCAACCTGCAAAGAACCATAATACAATAACAGAGGGGTATATAGCGAGAAGAAGGAAAAAAATCTGTATTGCAGGAAGTACAGCAAGATGTTCCTTATAAACCAGATAGCAAGATATCAGATACATTCTCAGGAGGGTCCATAACCTAGAAAAAGGTACCATATTTGGTAAAATTAAGGCTCAGCAAAAAAAAGAGGAATATCATCAATGTGATGGATTTTCAAAGTGCTACAACAATAGGCTCAAAAAATACAAATGATTGTGAGGATGTGACAAGACAGTGTTCTTTTTTCCGATTGTACTTAGTGTTCATATGAGTTAGAACCAATTCAACAACACCTAACAACTGCCAATGTATCTAAAAATTTTACTCCTTTAAAAGAACTGATGTTTTCTGGAACTTAAACATTTTATTTTGAATGTGATTAAATAAAAGTTTGAAGTAGGTTCATCATCCTTGTGGAAATTAATTTTATGTTTATGTGATTTCTACTGTAACTTATTATTGAGGAATCAATTCAGACTCATCCCTAGAAGATACAGTAGAACTGCCATGTAGGGTTTCCAAGGGTCTAATCTTTATAAGCAGAGATCATCACCTCTCTTTTCCTGAAGAATGGTTGAAAGATTTGAACCAGTGATCTTTCAACAAGCAGACAAGTGCTTAATCACTGGCCTCCCTGATTTCTAATTTAGAATGAAATCCGCTTTAGATCTAAGTATGCTGATATGCCAAAATACCTGACTACCCCTCTGACTTTGAAAAAAAACATTGTGTAAAGGAGATGACATTCTTCCTGGGTTCACATTCATGTTTTCTAGAACTGGGATGCAAAACATCTGATCTTTATTCTGTAAAATAGTAACAATTGCTAACCCTGTACAATGGCAGACACTGCTCTAAGCACGTACATAAATGATGTCAATTAAATAAATTTTGACAATAACTCTCTGATGGAAATTGTTGTTGTTGTTGTTGTTGTGTTGTTAGGTACTGTGTGAGTCCAAGTAAACTAGAGAAACAAATACATAGACATGCATATGGATATAAGGGAATGGTTTATATACAAAAGGCATGGAACATTGACAACGCATCCCAACCCGGTCCAGTACAAAGTTGGAAGTCTGATATTAGCTCATATGTCCAATACCAGTCTTTAATGTCCCCTTCCAACTCATGAAGTCACAAGCCAGTGGGTGCAGAGTGCCGGTGCTGGCAGGAGTCCCCTCATGGCTCCTCGTTTCCAGGGCTCAGGGCCCATCAACAGCATCCAGTGGTGGTAGAAGCAATTCAGCTCTGGCAGGGGTCTCCAGGTGGCCTCTCCAACTTCAGAGGTCTGGTTTCATCAGGGCAAGGCCGTGTGGTTTCTCCTCTGGCTCTTTGGCTGCCATCTTGTCCGTAGTTTGTTGTCTCTGAGACTAACTCCCAACAACTGGGGGGATAGCTTCTTATCTCCACATGGGAAATATCACGATATTTCCCAGAAGTCTCAGGAGAAAACCATGCCCACACAGAGGCCTCATTTGCTACTCAATGGGTATCTCCAGATTAATAGGCTAGACTCCACCCCTAAAACTCAATCATGAAATTAACATAAGCACATGACTGCCACAGGTACCATCGAGTCAATTCTGACTCATAGCAGCCCTGAGTACAACCAAACTAAACTGCCTCATCGTGTGCCCTCCTCACTATGGACATGATGTTTTAGCTCATTCTTTTAACTACTGGGTCAGCCCTCCTTGCTGAACATCTTCCTCTTGTTTTATCAAGCCTCTAGTTTACCCTAAATGTTATCCTTTTCCGGGGACTGGTTTCTCCTGACAACATATCCAAAGTCCCAGTAACATAGTGGATTATATGCTGGGCTGCTATCTGGAAAGACAGTGATTTGAATCTATGAGTAGAATTGCGGGAGAAAGACAAGGAAGTATCACCACTTGTAGAACAGCAAACTGAGACACAGAGAACTGAAAAAAACTTACTGTGAGCCGTGCTTTTCAGAACTCTATGCGTATTGAATTATTTAATTTTATGAAATGCATTTTGCAAATACATAAATTGAGGTACAGAGATCACAATCATCCAATTAGTGGTGAAATGAGATTCAGATGTGGGCACTCCATTTCAGAATCTGTGTTCCCAACTGCTCTGCCTTGTGCTTCCTTTAGTTGTAATATCTGTGCTAGTTTGGTCCCTTAAAGCACGAAGATGCTTTCTAAATATGACTGTACAGAAAATTAAGCCCCTCCAAATGAACAACACCCTCCACCATATCGCATTAGTAAGTTTATGATCCAAGAGATTTCGCACATATAATGGGTGGACATTTTGGTTTCTACTTAAAATCCACTGCAATTGAGTCAGTCTATTCTGACTTGTAGTAGCCAGATATAAATTTCCTAGGCTGCAAATCTTTGTGGAAAATAATTTCTTCTTTGTACTTCACAGCTGTAGTTAGGTTTGAACCACTGACGTAGGAGATAACAGTCCTATAGTTACTTGAGAAGCCCCCAGAAAAATCATCTGTAATAATTTTTAAGTCATCTTGAGGTTGAATTCATGCAATCATTCATGTATCTCTACATCCTTTTATGTTTTTCTTTGCTCTTATTCTCCACTGATCCAAGTTTGGAGCATGGTGTGTGCAGATTTTAAAATTGCAAATAGCATATAAAATAGTTTATGAATCTACCTCATATCTCATTTTTAAAAGTGGTAATTAGATATCTTTGGCATTTGATAGAGAGATGCACACATCTCCCCACGCAGCCCTCACTACAACACAACTAAACACTGCCTGGTCCCATGCCATCTCCATGATTGATGTTAGGCTGGGGCTCCTTGCTGAGGCCATGAGGTCAATGTATTCTTGATGATCTTCCCATTAGTGACTAGCCCTCTACTTTACTAAGCATTTTATACTTCTCCAAGGTCTTGTTCCTCTTAATAACAGGTTCAAAACACTGGTAGGTATGTTAGAGGACTATGCACTGGGGTCCTGTTGAAATTTCCCTTGGGCTCTCTTTTAGCTGTTGCTTGCTTACCCAATAAGAGAGGGGAAGGAGGAAAGTAGGGTGCTAACCTTGATAGTATATGTCTTAACCTAAAGCACATTCATTGCTCTAATGATAATGGTCACAATAATAAAAGAGACAAATTTGTTCTAAGGAGCCTTTGTTCTCCGTGGGGCTGAGCATAAATGCCTCAGGAATTATAATTCATGTTCAGATGTTCTATCAACCCAACTTGGAGATAAAGGTTGATCCCTGCGACTACAACTCCTTTCAGCATTCTGAGCACAACTGCAGATAATAGAACACTGTAGAATGTAAGGTTGCCCTCTGACCTTCATTGCTGAGGTCACTGGGCACCAAAGCCCAGAGACAAGACCTCTGTAGTCATGGGAATCTCAAACACAGCCTGATGTTTCTTCATAAGCTCATATTGCTTATATTATGACCAGAAGTATAATCATCAGACTAAATATAACTGAATAATCAGATAAAATATTTTTTAAAACTTCACAGTAGAAAAAAAAGACAATAGCTGAAATAAGTATTTTCTCATGGTGATGTGGGTATTTTAAGTCAGGCATTATCTGTGAAAGCTTCCCTCTGTTTGGATCAAGATGAATAGAAATGAAGGACCAAATGCTTAACAGCTCTACTAATATTCCTTGCTCTTGTTCTTGATCATTACCCGTGGTCATCAGAATCCACTTGGCAGTTAGATTGCCCTGGTTTAACACTTCACTCTGCTGCTTCCATAAACTTGGATGAGCTTCTATTTCCCTTTCTATGTTAGTTGTATAAAGAAAGAATAAAATGTTTAGTTCTCTCTCTCTCTTTCTCTCTCTCTCTCTCTCTCTTAAACACACCCTAGAACTCTCTGAAACAACCATTTTCCAAAATTTTGATATGATAATAATATTTCATAGTGAAAAACATGAAAAAGTGTATCCCATGAACTTATATCATTCAACCTAAGATATGACCTGCTTCTATTCAATTCTATCAATGCCAAGATATAACTGGACTTATAATCTACTTTTAATTTATAATATTCTAATTCCTTAAAGGCTTTAGGGAAAGCATCCCCTGCTTCAATACCAGGGGAAAAGGCAGGAGCAGGAATTACAGGAAAGAATAATCTGCCTCTTTTAGTTAAAATCCCTAATGTAGCAGCTTTAAATCTTACCTGATACCGAGCAGACTTTTTGATGAAAGAGTTAAGTCCAGCATAGAAAGAGAAGTATATCCAGCCATAAAGTACAAAATAAACAGAACGAGGTCTCAGCATGTGACCACTCCAGTACTTCTAGTCGCTACCATTTATTGGACATGGCATCCCTACATTTCAGAAAGAGACATGTAGTCAATGAGAGGAAAAGTTATTGATCTACTCACACGTTTAATACAACCCTGAAATAAATTCTGTTCAAAACCAAGAAGGCTCCCTTGGTGTAATAGTTAAATTACTGACTCCAAGCCAAAACGAAAATCCTGCCCTGAGGCCAGTATCAGCACGATCCTTTATTTGAAGTCTTACAGGCTGTTCAAGGGACAACCCTGGTGGTTTGCCAAAGGGAAACAATACTTTGAGTAGCTCCATGCAGGCTGAGCAAAATGGAGCCTCCCAGGATGAGAATATTAAATTATTATGGCTGCAACAGGGGGCACACTTCTAAGTGGCCCCCTCCCACGTATGGCCTTGTTCCTCTCTTCCCTGTCGTGAGAGTTCATTGTCATACCTAATATTCAAATGCTTTGATAACGGAAAGATTGTCAAGATACTGGCAGGGAACTTTCTGCAGAAGCTCACTTTTCAAAAGCCAGCTGTGCCTGCTGTAGTTGTTCTTCCTAAGAAGATGCCTTCAAAAGCAAAAAAAAAAAAAAAATCAGCTATTTAAAATTTAGAACAAAGCTTCCATTATATGTAAATACACATGCACGGTGTCTAAGTTTAGGAATACAAATGCAAATTGTCAATACAACAGTGGAAATGCTCCGGAGAGGACCCCAAAAGACACAGGAGATAGGTAAGGAGCAGGAGAGCAGAACAGGAATTGAGCCTTCTTATTCCAACATTCATGCTGCTGAGGCCCGTGTGTGTCAGGCAAAGAGCTGAAAGGGGTGCATAAAGAAAACAAGGTCTTAAATCAGAAAAGCACTGCTCTGTGGGCATTGTTGACGGCGCCTTGTTAGAAAAAGCAATTTGGGGTTCTTTCTTTCTTTTCCTTTTACATGACATTCCACTCAATAGACTCAGTGAGGTGGAAGGTAATGTGGTTTTTAGGAAGAATGCTAGTATTGTCAACATGTTCAATATCTGTACTTCTGGAGGTTGGTCCAGAAAAACTTTCCTTGCTCTTTTCTAACAATAAACTAATGGTTTTTAGGAATGCTTCCCTTTGCTTTCTTTTCTTAGACAATGCTATTTTTTGACTATAGCCCTTTTAAATAAAAAGTACTGGTACATTGAAGGCAGAGGGGGTAAAATGTAGCCAGCTGGAGACTAAAGCTTTGCAGGTGGCCGCTGATAAATATAGTATTATTACTTGCTGGCCTGAGCCACCTCAGAGGGTTCTGAACGCAGGTCACAAAGCTTGACAAACCTAGAAGACATTTGAAAAGTATAGCTTACATGCAAGTAAATCCTTATCCATGCCACCCAAAACAAATTTCCTCCTTAACTTCCCGATTTCACAGGGATGAGTGGACAGAATTTTATCAGTCTTCCAAGACACAATCCTACCAGTAGATAGTAGATAGTTTTAAAAAAGGAAAACAAGATATCAAGGAAACCTGTAAGCAACTGCCTAACTCTGGGCATCTTTGTAGAAAGGAAGGCAAAGAAGGAATATTTACTCATTCAATGTTATACAATTCCATGGTGTTCAAATTCTCTAATGACGATTATATAGTATTTTCATATTATTAAAACTGAGTATCTTGATGAAAAATAGGAAGGAAGATCTGAAGAGGCACTGTAATCCAAGTCTGAAACAGTCCATGCAACACATGTTCACCCCTTGCTGTCTCATCAGGTGTGACTCATGGAGCTCTCATCTGTTACAGGGAAGAACTGTTCTAGCGACTTGTCCTGGCTTTAAGCTTTTCAGAAGCTGATTCTCAGGTATTTGTTCTATAGGCCACTGGTGGGTTCAAACCACAAAATTTCAGGTTAGTATACCAGTAAAAACTATTTGACTACCCAGGAGTCTTCAGTCAAATCAACAGCCAAAGTGGTGAAATGGGATGGGTGTCTTAAAGGAAGCTCTCAAATCCGATGTAGAATATTGATGATTCTGTGGCATGCACACAAATGTCTTAAATGTACTCTCTTTTGCCTATCAATGACTTTATGTTTAAGCTACATATTTCTATACTAGGATGGAAGCTTTTATCTATATTATTAAGTTCAAAGAATCTAAAATGTTATATTTTGCATTGAATCTGACTTAACTTCTTAGGGATCTTTTCATTTCAGGAATAATAAAAACTAGTGAACTTAGGGTGGATAACTGCTGTCATTCTCTGTTCTGTATTTTCAGTAATTAGGAAATCCTAGGGTAAAAATGCATGCTAAGTAATAATTTACCACTTATGAGTAAATATTATTTTTAAAGGAAGTATAATATATGCATTAGAATTGTTTAGTGTTCTTTAAGATAATAAATGTGTTCACACTGTCTTATATATTATTACTATGAAAGAATGTAAGTAAAGAGAGAAGAGACTTTCAGTTTTAAATATCTGAATGTATAATCAATTTTTGTAATGATTGAACATTTGCCATTCTTGAAAACATGGCTGTTTTTCTTTTAGTCTTTGCACTAACTTTACTTGAATATTTTATATCCACAATGGAATGTGTTAACAAATGTAACTTATTAGCAGAACACCTAAAGCCATTCCTATCTTCAGATGTGACTGAAAAGCAATCACTTACTCTCTCTTACTAGCCTGAACAAAATGCATTCCCATCTTTACTTCCACTAGCCAGATCCCCAATACCCTACAGTCATGCAAATACCACAAGCCTTCTAAGGTTCAGTAAGATTAAGACTTCTGCCAAAGTCAGAAGTCTGAAATCTAAAATTCTGGTTCTTTTTAGTATGCTGTGATGTGTTCTTAATGTAGACTACAAATAATTAGAATGGATTATAAGGTCAAAAATAAAGAGAAGATTATCAGCATTTGGAAGATTTGACTAAAACCAAAACCAAACTTATTACCCCTGAGCCTGTTCAGTCTCATAATGACCCCATAGGATGGGTAGAACTACCCCTGTATATTTCTGAGGGTGCCAATCTTTACAGGAACAAAATTTTCATTTTTCTCCCACCAAGAAAGCTGGTGCATTCAAACTGTTAACCTTGAGCTTAACAGCTCAACATAGAACCCACTACACCACCAGGGCTCCAGGCTGCTTAAATAGATAAGGCAGAAAGAGTCATCAACTCACCCAGCATCTTAGTCTCCTATAAACTCTCATCCTTAAATTACCTAACATACTTTCATCGGTTAACTCCTGAATAATTTCTTACAGTTTTCCAATGTGGTCATAACTGCAAGTATAGTTTACTAACAACATGTAAATTAATCAGGCTATTCTGCATCTTATCTCGCTACAAGCTTATCAACCAAAGGATTACATCATTGGAAGGGGAAAGGGGGACTTCAAAACATTTGTGGAGAATTCCATTACCCCTAATTCCATCTTTTCACAAAATGTTTGAAGCCCTCTCATATTCCCAACATGTGCTCTTTTACTAAGCAGTTCACCGTTGATTCTATGGTTTAGAAGCAAAATCCCTGTGGAGTCAATTTTGACAGATACTGACCCAATAGGACAGAGTACAAAGAAGGTCAATGAGAAATCACTACATTTGAATTATGGTGCTGTTCCAATTATATTGAAAGTCCTATGGACTGTCAAAAGAACAACCATCAGATCTCTATTAGAAGAAGTAGAGCCAGAGTGCTCCTTACATGCAAGGCTGGAGACACTTTATCTCAAGAACTTTGGATATGTCATCAAGAGAGACCCATATCTGGAGAAGAACACTATGCTTAGTAAAGCAGAGGGGTAGTGAAAAATCAGAAGGCCCTCTATGCGATGGGTTGAAACAGTGTCTTGCAACAATGAACTCAAACGTCAGAACAATTGAAGAATGGTGCAGAACCAGGTGGTGTTTTGTTCTGTTGTACACACGAGTCCCATGAGCTAGAAGCTACTCGTTAGCCCCTAAGAACCACAGGACAGAGTAGAAGCGTCCTTTGGGATTTCAGACAGTCTCATCTTTCTCCCTCAGAGTGATTGGTAGGCTACCTTAAAGAAGCAAAGGGATTTGGGAAAGAGTCAGCTTATCAAATCCTCAGCTAATGGCAAGGAATTCTATTTCTATAAAGATTACAACCTGGGGAGCCCTACCAAACAGATCTGCTCTTCCCTGCATTGTTAGAAGAGTCAGAATCAACTCAAAAGCTGTAAGAGTGCAAGGTATACAATTCTAAGTATAGAATTCTTTCCTTCCATATAGGAGTCCCAAGTCCCTAGCCATTCAGTTGATTCCAACTCAAATTGACACTATGTAGGGTTTCTGGGTCTACGAATCTTTACAGAGAAGACAGCTCCATCTCACATAGAGATGCTAGTGGTTTGAATCCCAGACCTTGCGTTGAACAACCCAACACTTACTCAACAATTCCACCAGGGTTCCCCGCTGCCATCCTTCACTAGGACACTTCACATACTGCCACTACCCATTCATCAATGGAGGTTTGCTGAAAAGACTCAAGTAGAATTTCCAGACTCAATTGAACTGGGAATAATGGCCTGGGGATCTACTTCAGAAACCAGTCAATGAAAATCCTGTGGATCACAGTAGTCCAATGTGCAACTGATTATGAAGATGACACAGGATCAGGACGAGTTTCATCCCAACACGCATGGAGTCACCAACAGTCAGGGGCTAACTCAGTGGCAGCTAACCACACAACCATATTGACCAACACTGTGGTAAGCTTCAGAGGTGTTCTACGGAACAAGCCAGGTAGATCCTCAGCCCTCAACGAGTTTACACCCATGAGTAGAAAGAGTTAATAATAAATATTTACACTACTAAGGAAGTAACTCTGAGAGGTGATAGGGGTAGGATTATGAAGACAAAACAGTATGATTATGGCCAAGTGGAGTGTTACAGAGTTTACTCACTACCATCAGTCACCTGGGATTGAGAGTCGCATTTGAGTTGCAATCTGAATGTCAAGAAGAAAATACATCAGAGGCCTGGGGAAGGAGCTTCCCAAGGACAGGACATTTCTAGTGCAAAGTTCTCGAGATAAGAATGAATTGGGTATGTCCCAGGCAAGGGAAAAAAAAGAAAACAGTGCAACAGTTTTATAAATAAGGCAGACATTGAAGGATGTGATACCAGGAAGATAGGTATGTCCATAAGGGCCTACCGACCATGTTAATAAGTTTGCTTATTTTTTTCCTTATCATGGAACATTTTTTAAAGTAGTCTTCTGAGTATTTCACAGTCCCAGGGTGACACAAATGGCTGAATTTTCTACTTCTGACCCAAAGGTTAGAGGCTTGCAGCCACCCAAAGAAGCGTTGGAAGAGGCCTGGTGATCTGTTTTCTAAGAAGTCAGAGCCCTCACAATCCTATGACACTCAGGTCTATTCTAAGTCTCACCTGCATGAGTCAATGTGATGGCACCTGATGTGGCTTTTAGTTACAATATAAAGGGGTTGTTACATACATCAAAAGGTATATGGCTTGGGGACTAGGAGAGTACATAGCACTTAAATGCTTTTGTATTAATATGTCTTGTTATCTATGCATCTGGCAAGATATTTTTGCTTCACATTTCCAGGAGTGATAAAAATTATCTTACATGAAAGTGTCTATTTAAAAATCATTATAAGGAAAAACTAAATATACTAAGTTCTTAGTCTCCAGAATATTAAAGATCTTTATCAATGCAATGGGATACATGCTAGCTTGCAGACTTGCCGATGATGGTATTTAAATGCAGTGCCTAGTAATTTCTCAATAATTATTAGCTAGTATTATTATTATTATTATCCATAGTGGTACTATGGATCACTTACCACAAAGCCAGAAGTTCAAATCTACCAATGACTCCTTAGAAGAAAAATGAAGCTATGTTGGCTTACAGTTTTAGAAACCCTATAAAATGCCAGGGGGCACTGTAAGCCAGAATTTACTTGCTGGCAGTGAATTTAATATTTTTATTATTTTTATGTGCCTATCCTATGCTAAGGGACAATGGTAGTGTTATGAGCTAGGAGCTGGACTGCTAACCACAAGGTCCATCCATGGGTCAAAACCCCCCAGTCACCCCAAGGAAGAAAGCTGAGGCTATCTGCTGCCCATAAAAAAAAATAAGTATATACCAAGTTTAACCACAACAAAATTCTGTTAATGAAAATAGAGGAAAACAGCAGAGAGATGAAAATAAAGCAAAAATGGACCTGGGAAATTAATATAAGATTAGATGAAATAGAATAATATAGTGATCATTAATGATAGTAAGTTATACAAACATGGGACTTTGGGACACTGGGAATTCTTCAAAAAGAAGGATAAGAATAAACTTGACCATGAGACGCTATAAAGAACAAAATGTGACTTAGCATTGCGGGATGCCCAGGTGGCTGCATTGCAGGAAGAAGGAAAGCATGGGTTCTTGGCCCTGAGGGGTATGGGAGATTAGATAGATGAAATGAGAGATCCTTAGAACCTCTAAAATAATTTGGTAAAATGGTCACACGTACATTATTGGAAGAAGCATTTTTTTCCCTAAAGGATGTTCAAAAAGTGGTGGAGGAGAGATCCTGAGTTCCCATCTGCTTTTCATAGAGATTTGTGCGCGCAGCATTGTCTTGCACCGCTCATAATGAGTCAAATCGATCTGTGAGCTGGATCTTTTGTAATGCTGCACAGTTTTCAGCAGGGCTGCCTGACTAAGAGAAACTAGAAAGAAATGGCCAGTGAACTACTTGTGAAAAATAAGCTCATCAAAACCCTGTCAATCTATTAGTTCCATCCACATGAGGTCACCATGAGTTGAGGACCAACTCAATGGCAGCCACCAATGATCACAACGTTCTGTTTGTAGCCATTTGACAGAGTGCCCTATGCAGTGCAATACTGTTGTAATGGCTTAAAGCACTTGGATCAGGGAAGTCAAATGATGAAACAAAACTGTAACGACGAGTCACAAAGCATTGTCTTCTCAGAGTGCATTTGTGGTGGGCCATGGCCAGGCCTGCTACAGGCATAATGGACAAGGGACCAATTAGAATGTGAAAATATGCACTTGTGGCAAAATGAGGCTTTCCTGCAGTGAAAATGAGATTAGTCCTTGAGAGATGCTATGCTAAATCTTACTAGATGAAAATGAGTATGCCCTTTAAAGTTTCTGACTTCACAGAAGGATGCCCGTGAACACCAAAGGTCAGGTGCCACTTGAGGAGACAGGGAGACAAAGGGGAGTCATTCCCACCAACAGCAATAAAGACCAGGCTAAACATAGAAAAACCCTCAACTGAAAGGAAAGCAGAAAATATTCAAAACCCAAGCATTTTTCAAATGGGTCAAAAGGAGATCAAATGAGAAGGTATTACGCTTTAAACGGATAAAACTCTTAAGTGACTGGACACTCTTTGCACAAACAATGGAATTGGTAAACTCTTTATGGGAGTACACAGCCTTGTCTTTCTCCAGAAACGTGGCCAATGGTTTGGAACTATTGACTTTGTGTTTAGCAGCCCCCAGGGTAAACCCTATGCCAGCATGACTCAAGGACCTCACTAGAAACTGCTAAAATAACAACATTTTTAGAACACCAGATGAAATAAGGGAAGAAAAGAATTAAAACTTGATTTGCTGACATTCCCCATGCCTGCCTCTGCAGTCAGGCCCACCGTCCAACTTTCAGCCCTACCACAGACAGACCCACAAGCTGAACAGCCCACACTGAGGGAGGAATTCCAAGAACAACCAAAGGAGGGAGAGCAAAAGGTCAGTATTTGCCCAGAGATAACATCCAGGGGGCCAGAGCCCGCAGGCCAGAAGAGCTAAGAAAACAGGAGAAGCAGGAAGAGGATGGCACGTCATCGAGAATGCACCCGAGATCACAGAACAAACTGCGGAGGACTCGGTGAGTAGAAAACCCATTTGCTCTGGAAACAGTCACCCGAATGACAAAAGTTAGAACCAAATGACTATGGGCTCAACGAGTAAGCAGATAATCAAACAGCAAATGGCTTCAAGAACAATGGCTTCAAATGCTGGTTTTTAAATAGCAATTTAGCATTCATCTGTAACCAAAAAAAAAAAAAAGTGGCTTTAGCTTACGTGAATGAATTAAGACCGCAAAACCATATTTGCTTGTAAAGCAGGATGACTGGTTTTTGATATTCTTATCTCTTGAAGCTGCAGGTCCTTCTTTCTAAAACAGAAGCTAAGCAGACATTATTGGCATATTTCTATAAAGAGCATATTTAGGTCTATATATAAAATGTGAGTTTCTCGTCTGGGAATGCTTCCCCCCCCCCTCAGGGGGGGTCTGTTTATGGTTGAAAACAATGTGATGGTCTAGCATAGCAAGGTGTAAGGGAAGGACCAGAATGTACTTGACCACGCCAAATCACACAGGAATCAGAGTCTTGGCGCCTCACCATGTGTAACCTTCTATAGGGAACAGAAAACAAGCATATTTTCCCCTTTCCAGGTGCACCAGTGGGCGCCTCCAGGACATGCCTGCATGGAAACCCACTCTGGTACCCCTTGTCCACTGAATGGAGTTTCCTTCTCTGTGCTGAAGTTCCGCAGGCAGCCGGCTCCGGGGGAGGCTTACAGAGGTGCGGTGTGGGACAGAGAAGGGAAAAAACCCTTTCTTCACACCCGCGCTGCTCTGAATGCGGACCATCTGTGCCCCCAGCTGGAGCGCCGGCAATGGTCTGGCACTTGAACCACACCATATTTACAGATCTAAACACAAATGGCTACTGCCTGATTGTTTCATGATTCATTAGTCAGACAAGCTCTCCTCTCCCGCCAGCACAGCTGTTACAGAGTAAACCTTTGTCACTTAATAGGCCTGAT